>JANHFQ010002155.1:83904-97387 GCA_032468035.1 Aparallactus werneri
GCTTTGAAGCAGTCAATTAAAAAAATGTTCCAGCACCAAGAAGTAATTTGAGTAAGAATGGAAGTTAAATCTAGGCATAATTACTAGTGTAAAAATGTCTGCATAATTAAATAAGTGACACAATAAATTTTCCATAAGCATTATTGCTGAATTATATATCAATGATAATATCTATTGAGGAAAAGACAAACAATCTTTCAAATTACAAGGTAATGCATTTTTTAAAAACACACATTTTTACCTTCAAATGTTCGGTCAGTGTCTTGGAATATTTTAACGCACTCTCCTTCTTCAGCTTGAAAAGTCTTAAATATAAGAGGGACTGGCATCTGAGACTAATAAAAAGAAGAATACTACTACTTTAGAAATTTGCTATTAAAAGATCCCCACTGATCTTTAATCTATTGTAAAAGTAGAAATTACACTTCTACTGAGATTCTTAAAAAAATAGCTTTTTACTAAAATAATTAAATTTCAATATAAGATTAAAAAGAAATGCAAGTATTAAAACCCAATTAGGTTTTTTTGCTTTATTATTATTAATAATAATAAAGCAAATAATAATTATTTATTTTATATAGTGATTGTGCTGCTTCCAGTCTAAGCAGATATTAAACTAAAATAGTAATATATACTTTATCTTACCAACCCACAAAATGAAAGCCTGCCCAAATATTCTAGCTATTCCTATCTTTCTAATTTAGTTCTGAATGCATACCATAGTACTGCTAGCCTTTTGTCTGCAGCAGTTGCATCTGGTGCCGAGCAATTCTTTAGCTTCATAGTGTACCTTCAACCAAAAAATAAGACAAATAATACATTTTAAAAACTCTTTTTCACTTTTATAAAAAAAAAAAATTATCACCCAAAGATCTTATATACTGAGCATTCTCTATTTCTTAAAATCACGTAAAGTATAGCAAAATACACTGTACAAAGTTAATAGTTGTTTAAAATGATATTCAGTTTTTCAAACACTTGCAAAATATTAACTATTTCTATATAAGTTTTAATAACTTACTTTGGCCACAAACTAAACAACAATAACAACCCAATGATACTGTATAACCAGTTATACATCTCCAATCCTAGTTGGCAAGGCAATTTAGTTCAGATGTTGACTCAGTACCTAGAGGCTGTGAGAATCTGGATGGGAGGAACCAAATCCAACTTAGCCTAGGAAAATGTAATGGTACTGGGTTTTGGTCCCCTTGGATCTGGTGCCATGTGGGGCTGCTTTCCCTTGGATAGAACTGTTGCACAATTTGTGGTGGGGGCATTCTGGACTACAGCGCAAGCTCAAGTAGTAAGTGGGAGTCATGCCTAGGGGAGCTTTTGTCATTCAACAATAGGACAGATTCATCTCAACTCAGCAACTGCACCCATTCCTAGACAGGAAGGCCTTGCTTACAATCATTTACTTCCTAATCATTTCCCAGTTGGATCACAAAGTGATTTACATGGCTTCCCTTGAGGACAATTTGGAAGTTACAACTGGTCTTGAATGCAGCAACATGCAAAGTTTTGGGTAGTTTGCCTGTACTTCTCTACTGCTCTCCAGTTTCATTCCAGGTGCAATTCAAAGTGTACCATATCAGAGATTTACGGCATCTGTTTGCGCCAGATGCCGTAAAAGTGGTCATCTGCTGGGATCTAGAAAGCAGGCCACTACTCTCCTTACTTTCCCAAAGGCCTTGGAAGAACTGATTCTTTCATGTGCTGAGTTAGGATGAGGCTGTAGTCTGGTCAATGTAAATATTGCTGAACGGAGGATTATTTTTGATTTGACTGACTCCTTATATTTTTATTGTTATTTTTGTGAGCCATCCAGGATTATTGTACAAAAAACCCTGCCATATAAGTTTTATAAACAAATGGTGGCAACTGAAGAGCCCCTCTAGAACCAACTATTAATAATATATCAATTAAAAGTACAATTCCCTATTGTGTCCCTATTCTGGTAATTATACTAATTGATTGTCTACATAACTTACTTGATGAGCTCCACAGTTTCAGAATACATAGGGAATGGGGACTTGGATTCCTGAGCATTTTTCTCCAATGCATTCCCACATTCAATAAATGAAACTACAGCATCAAGGTAATAAACAGCTTTTTCAAACCTGTCAGACTAAAAAGAAATAAAGTCTCACATGGAGATTTATGACAGAGTCAAAGAATTCACCTTAAAAGGATTCAATCAGTAGATAATACGTTTTTCTTACCAGTGCATCAGCACTATGTTTTAATTTCTTTGCTTCTTGCAAGTAGTGATCTGCTGAGTAGCTTCTGCAAGATAAAATGAAACAGATAAAATAACAACATTTCTAATCTTCGTTGCTCCGTTTATTTTATTATTTGTGCATATTTGAGGATGGAGTACAAAGAGTATTTATTCAAAACATTTATATAGCTAGCCATCTTGCAACAAACTCTGGGTGGTTCCCAAGAAATAAAAAAAATACCCATAATAAAATATATAAGTCATATTAAAGCTATTAAAGCCATAAACATTAAAAATAAAAACCTGGCACCAAATGAAGCTTCTGACATGCAGTCACCTTATCTATCTTGGAGATGATGGGAAAAGCCCAAGTTTTCAGCACTTTTTGGAAGACTAGGAGGGTAGAAGGCTGTTGAATGTCAGGGTAAGCAGTGTTCCATAGGACAACAGCTGCCATGGAAAAGGCACACTTCCTAATTCCCACGAAGTGGCAAAGTTTAACAGACTAGGAGTGGGCTAAATATCACATTTAACTGAGACAGAATTTTAAAAATGGAATGAAATGGAGAATGCCTAAATTGTCACTAATTTGGCATGGGAAAGAACTTTTCTTGGGTTGCACAATTATATGCTGATACCAGGAGCAATAAACACTTCTAATACTATTTAGGATACTATGCCAGAGACCAGTGGTGAAATAGTCATCTTCCTGCCTTCAAAATAAACACAAATTCTTTTATCTTTTCCAAGTCTAGTAATGCTCACTGTTCTTAAATCTGCACTGATACAATGCAGAGCTTTTGGAACAGGGGTCCCCAACCAGTCCAAGGCATGCCAGAAACTGATCCCCCAACCTGTCTGTGCAAACCGGTCTACCCCATCTGCGGAATGCAGGCAGCACATGAAACACGCCTCTTTCGGTCCACAGAAAAGCCTCTTTGCATGGAAGCGGTCCCTGATGCCCAGAAGGTTGGGGGCAACTGTTTTAGAATACTGGTGTAAATGGATGATGTTCCTGTATTGGTCCTTAGCATTAGATCCTATGAACAGCAGATGTACATCTATAGATATCTGTGAATAACAGATATACTGGATTGACGTTTGACTCAACTGCCTGCAATGTCATTAATATTCAGGCTGAGTAATGAATTTGGGTCAAATTTTACAAGATTGCCAGAAAAAGCACCTTTGGGATCTTAGGATCCCAAAAGTGCTTTTTCAAGAGGCAACTGGAATTTCTGGTTTTCCTTTGAAAAGCTGAGCTGAAGAAGCTCCTTCAAAGAAAAACCAGAAAGTCCAGCTGCCTCTTGAAAAAGCACCTTTGGGACAATCATGACGTGGACTGAGAATCTCTATAGATATATCTTAGGCTGGAAAGTCAGTTCAAAATACTGTTCAGCTTCTGGGAACAACCTATTCATCAGCAATTTTTAAAATATAACAAAGCAACAGCATTTTATCATATTGACACCCAAAAAATGTAGCACTACAAAACTGGAATGCCCGTCTGCATTTTTTGTAGGACAAACTGGCCAGACCTGTTTCTGGAACAAATCAATTAATGAAACAAATTTGACAGGATTCAGAAAAAGCATAAAACAATAACAGAGCATTTTAACCTCTTGTGACGTTCTATTACAGATGAATGCTCATGAATGCTTATGAAACATGTTCATCTTAAAAACCGCTTGCAAATTCTTTTTGATTTTTGGCTACAATATATCTTCCTATAACTTTTATAAATTACAGTATAGTCCATGAAATTTTTAAAAATATGAATTATACCCAAACATTTCTGTAATTTTAGGCATGCATTCTAGCAACAAAACCATGCACCTGGTTTTCATCTTTGTTCTCACCTGTCATCAAATACTAGCTTTGCTCTTCGGGACTTTGAACTATCAGAACTTGTGGTGGAGGCAGAAGGACAATTAGAAGAATTATTTAAAACCTTTTCCTTGGAAAAAAGAGAATACAATTAATTAAAACACTTTTTGGAGGGAGAGGCATTGCAATTGCCAAGTTCAGGCTAGTTAAATGAAGCCCAGATGTTTGCCACAAATCTAACTTTACAAAAGTGTTAACCATAATAATAATTCAAAACAGAAAGCAGATTAGATTTTAATAATTGTGCTAATATAATTTGTATGCAGATTATTAATACAATAATTATTTTGCATCATTTAATATTTTAATTATAAAGCTTTGTTGTCTCTGTAGTGGTATACTAACTTATGTTGAGCTAGGCTATGCAGCAAGTATTTGACAAAAAATAGGCTTCATCCCATTTAACTGTTTTTCCCCCAACAGAGTTTTTCATCTAAAAAATAGTAGTAGAATTTGCAAAATGGACAAAATCATATTCTGCATGCTTGAATTTATTTCATGGCAAATTGGGATGGGGGTGGATGGGACGTAGATGGCTACCAATATGTTTGGCCACATCCTTGGGTTAAATATTCAACTATTTCCCTGCTGTGAAAATATAAGCTTATTTAGGAAGGTCAACATTAATTGGGATCATATCAATTAGCTCAGCACACACCTGATCTGTTCCCCAACATCTTAAACTTAGCTCAAACATCTTCAGGGAAGAGGTCTTTGGGCATTTACACATTTAGGAGCTCAAATGATGCCATGTTCCAAATCACATGGACGTACCTTTTTTACAAAGAGGGGCATGAAGTGTGAGGCAACTAAGTGCCCCTGGTATTAGGAAGAGGATTAGTGGAAGGCCTGAGTTTTAGTGCAGGACATTTTTTGAAATAAAGTTGATATATGCTGAATTTTACACAAGATTTAAAGACTCCAAAAACAAGCTATAATCACTTATTGAAGGGTTTTTTTTACCTTTGTTTCTTTAGTGTTATTTGAAGCCTTTCCTTCCGTCTTCTTTTGCTTAGATGAGCTACTTTTAGTGCTGCTATTATCCTTGTTACTATTACTGCCTGATTTCAAGGAAGAAGACTGACTGATAGTTCTTTTCCGAGATCCATGCTCTTGCTTTGGATCTTTTGCAACAACTGAGGTTGTGGCTGGAGATGGGAGAAGATCCTTCTCTTTAACAGTGCTTTGCTTTGAAGACCTGTCCTCCCCAAATAAAATAGGAAGCATAATTAAAGATTTTGTACTTAATTATACGCAGAGGGTATTTTTTGCTTTTGCCCCATCAGCTTCCAAGCCATAACCTTACCGTATTTTTCAGAATATAAGAGGCACTTTTTCCACCCCCAAAAGTGGGTGGAAATGTCTGTGCATCTTATATAGCGAATGTTGCCGAAGTCCCACCCACCGCTGGCCCCCCCCTTTCGGCCTCTGCCTCCCAGCAATTTGCCTTTTTGCAGCAGTTTCAGCTTCAGCACAGCCTGATTAGCACAAGCAGCTGATTGTCGGTAGGATCAGCCTCCCGATGATCAGCTGTTTCAGGCTGCAGGAATTGCCATCGCCTATTGCTGACTCCATGCACCCCATTTTTGGTCTCCATGCCCCATTTTCCATCTGTTCATCCCCGCCGCCCTGAACAGACCAAAAACAGGGTGTGCAGAGGCTTAAAATGGGATGTGGAGGTCGAAAATGGGGCATGCAGAGGTGGCAATACGAATGGCAATCCTTGCAGCCTGAAATAGCTGATTGTCAGGAGGCCGACAATCAGCTGCTTGTGCTAATCAGGCTGTGCTGAAGCTGACCAGACTGTTTGATGTTTGCTGCAAGGAAGCAAATTGCTGAGAGGCAGATTTTTTTTCTTGTTTTCCCCTCCAAAAGCTATGTGCGTCTTATACTTCGAAGCGTCTTATACTCCGAAAATTATATTTGAGAAAGATTTGGCTTTAGACTGACACAGTTATCTCAGATTAAGCAAAAGAATAGCTAGAATATCCCAAGGTCATATAAATTTGCAAAAGGCAAGTTTACTTGAAACAGTTTACATCTTGCAATGATACCTTTAACAGCATCAAATAATAAATCTGCTTATCCAGATGCTTAGGAAGAATTCAATAGGTGGATAAAAAAATGCTGAATCCAGTCTAACCATTTGACTGACTGTGCAACCAACCATAATATGCCAAAATCACAAAAAGATTCCATCTTCTCTAATCCTTGTCCTACTCCTTTCTTCTTCAAGGTATAAATATAACTCAGCATGCAATATTTCTTTTCATCTAATCAAAACTGTCACAATCAGAATGGAAGCAGTTATTTTGAATAAAACAATGGAATGTAAATGTGAAATAGTAAGGAAACAGAAAAATAGCAGAGGCTTAGAAAGAATTAAAAAATGTTTTGATCCTATAAATCAAATTACCGGTAAGTAATAATCAATATATAAAGGTGGTACAGATGATTTTTATATAAATTGATTTTTGTTTTAATGTATTATATTGTAAGCTGCCCAAAAGGTTTGAGTATTGGGAAGTTCAAAAATAAGAATAAGCAAATTAAAAAATAAAATAAAGGGTATGGAAAGTTCCAGAGGCATAATAGCAGCTGGAAGCACTTTGCTTGAAGTTTCCAAATAAAGTATTCTTAAATCCAGACAGCTGTACAGTATGTGCCTAATATTTGGAATAGTATCTTTTAAAAATGACCTCCCAAAGATTTAAAAACTGCAATGGAAATATTAAAGGTGTAAGAAAATAAACTTGGCATCAGTGCTTGTTCAAATAATACTATACAACAGAATTTAAAAAAAGAAATTATGTGTCTGATCCCTAGATGAAATGAAAATTAGAAATGGAATACATATGAATGTGTTTACACCATGTATTTGTGTACTATAGCATGGAAAGTTACTCACTCTCTATTACTAGAAGTCTTGTGTGCTGAAGAAGGTTTTTCTTCCAGTTTAGTTTTCTTGCTTTCAGTGCCTCTGCTGTCTTCTGTGTTCTGTGACAGAACATTTGAGAGATGTTTAATAATCAAGACAAAGTTTAATAATCTCAACTATACTGATTTTTATAAATCATCACAATTTTCAAAGAAGCCACTGATAACTTGTCACAGGTATCTTGCCATGGCCAACTCACTGCTGCTAACTTGCCATGGCAGGGGTGGGTTTCAACCGGTGTAACAATTGTTTCAGTCGGTTTTTGAAAAAATAAAAAAATTGGACCATCCCACCTGGAAAAACAGCTGAGCTGCGCCGCTATGCTGATCAGCTATGCTACAAATAGAGCAAATAAAGGTAGTTATAGTGTCCGGGCAGGTGGGAGGGCCCAAACCCCCCCCAAAACCGACTGAACTGGTTTGCTACAACCAGCCCGACTTAACCTATGGTTTGTCCGAACCGGGCTGAACCAGTAGAAACCCACCCCTGCGGCACTGCCAATTCAACGTGGAACAGCTCACCATGGCCAACTTGCTGCAGGACAACTCAACAATTCTATTTAATTCTTTAAAATAAACAAAAATTATTTTGTTGTCATTCATATTTCATTTTGTTCCTCTTTTGGAATCACTTTTTAATTATTCTATTCCACCATTTGTTGACATTAGTGTAACTCTTGTTCCGTGGTGAGTTGGCCTTGGTGAGTTATCCTAGACCAGGGGTGTCAAACTGGCGGCCTGTGAGCCATATGCATCATGCGCAGGCCATGCCCACCCCAACTCTGCAAAGGAAAAAACCATCGCGATACGTCATGTGATGGCAACGTGACACAGCAAGTTTGACACCAGTGTCCTAGATCCTGATGAGTGATAGCAATCTTGGCAAAGCAGCTGTTCTCAATAGTTGTGTAGCTGGGCCAGACCAAGGAACCAAAAATACCTCAGGTTTCAAGAAGGTAATTTTAATGCTCCCTATTAATTCTTGGAAATTATATTATTTCCCAGCCTTATTTTTAGTTATATTAAGGCAAAATGTCTTTGAAAACTATGAGTGTTTTCCCTCATATTTCTCCCCATTTGGGCCTAGTTGCCTTTTATGAAGCTGTCAACCAACTTAGTCATTGCTATGTCTTCCATTTTTTACCAGCCTACTATCCACAATTCCTTACAACTGTTACAAATAATATTCCTCACAATATTATAAGTAAATAACATACATTGATAATGTATGATGCCATAGTACAAGAAATACTGCTTAATTTTATGAATGTAAACAAATGTGACACCTCATTTTTTATTGACCACAGACTGTCAAAATGGCTACAATTCTTGCTATGCTGACAATAACATTTTCTAAAAATGGAAATTTCTAGACTTATTTACTGATGTATTTTTAAAAATATGTAAGGATCTTTTTATTATTAAGCTATTAAGTTAGTAGGGTAATGCAGTGCTTTGGCTTCAAAAGGGAAAAAGTGCAGTAAGAGATGCTTATGTGGAATTTGTGAAGAACTCATTAAAAAAGCTGCATCTTTTTCCTAGCCTTTGCAGCCATTACATTGGCCTGGTATGATTCAAAAGACCTTTTCCAATCAAAGCCAAAACAGTACTGTGACCATTAATAATGTATTAAATCAGATCTAAAAACAATGAGTATATCTTCTCATTAAAATGAAATAAAGATTATATAGCAATATAACTATGCAAATATATTATTATATAATAAAACAAAGCAAGTTTTAAAAGTAAACCTCGCAGGACTGTCAAGCTGCATGACGGACAGGAAAAAAAAGAATAACTTATCTATCTACCCTAAACCATCTAGTTATTTACGTACTACTGCCAAGCATTTAAAAATTATTTGCAATGTTCTTTAAGTTTAAAAAAAATGCAATTTTAAAAAATGAAACAAAATTGCCCACCTTTATTTATGTGGCTAAAGACCCTATGTCCATGAAGGACTATACCATAATCTACTACTCCATCCTGTTTATACAGATAGATCTAAACAAGCTTTAAGACCTTTGGATCAAGATTGCAATCAATACTGTAAAAAGAACAGTACTTATTTGTGAATGCTTAACATTTATTTATTTGATTTGCACATCATTTTTTAGGAACTCCAGGCACAGGACTCTTTCCTCCTATTTTCCTTCACAACAACCCTGTGAGTTACGTTAGGCGGAGATAACACAAAATAACCTCTGGATGAAGGCCACCAACTTGAAAAACTACTTTATTAAACGTTCAGTTCTGATCACAAGTTTAGAGCTTCATGCTGAAAACTGACCTGACATATTTTATGCTTTTTTCTGCCCTTGTTGGAGCTTTTGTCAGAAGTTATTTTCTGGGGTTCTCTTGGATGTTTCTCGCACACATTTTTTCTCTCTGATTTTGATAGGTCTGTCTCTTTATAAGGCTTCCCTGGTATTCTGGTTAGGAGGCTCAAGTCAATCTTCACAATAAGGGGATATCTTTCATCAGGATCACTGAGCGGTGAAAGGAGTTCTTTCTCTTCCATAGGAGAGAACATTCGTTGCCGTAAAAAATTGTCATCCTCCTCTATGGAAGGTTTAACAGGAGTCCTATTGCTGTCCGAATATTTGGGGGTTTGTGATGAAGGAGGAAGGCTCTCATTCTCGTCAGAATCAGAGGAAGAGGTATCAGTTTCAATGAATTCCTTAGATTTCTGGGTGGGTTTGTTTGCCACCTTGCATTTCTTCTTCTCTGTGATTGGCCGAGGGGACGGTTTAGGCTCCTTTTTTATATTTGGTTTTCTGGAGCCTTTTGTGGCTGCTTTGTGTCTGTTAGAGGGTATGTTTGTTGCCATATCCAGAGGGGTTTCACTTTCTATTTTCAGGCCTCCTCTGGGCTCTTCTACCGATGGTTTCTCTGCTTTTTTCGGCTGTTTCTTGCCTACAGTTCTCCTTTGGATCGCACTATCGCTTTGAGCAGGGGACTTCTGTCGACCACGATTGCTCTCCGATCCTTTCTGGCTACCTTTTGAATCTCTCCCAGGTGTGGAGGATATGGAATCCTTTGATCCACTTTGGTCTGCGTATCCTCCCCCTGTGCTCTGATCTCTCCCCTCTTTTTTGTAACCTTGGGTTGATGGGATGTTACTGTCAACAGAAGAAGCTGGCGATACTTTGTGTGGGTTCACCTTGTTTAGCCAGTTGTCAAGCTGCCACTTATTTGTTGGAGGTGGCTCAGGCTAAAGAGAGAAAAGAGGAAAATCCAAATGACAAAATTCTGCATGAATACAGCCTGGAAAAACAGGGATTATTTTGCTCACTTCTCTCCTATGGCCCAAAGGCTGTGAACCGCATCCAAATTTGAAAAGAGGATCATCTAGAAATGAGAGGAGGGCTGTCATAGCTTGCTAGATTTCTCAACCAAGAGAACTGCATCAGAATTACAGAATTCAGCTCACAATTCATACCATCAACCTGGAAGGAAGCGCTGCTCTTTTCAAACAAGCAGATTCAGTGTTACCCAAAATGGCTGATACAATAACAAATGACACAAATCAGCAGCACAATCCTCTCTGCTAAGAGAGCTATTCCTAGGGGCTCAGCTAGCACAGTACAGAAGCTTCATTGTGCAATTCAGATATCTGGTTTCTTGACAGGATCAACCATTGACTATAGGTAGTCCTCGACTTACAATCACAATTGAGCCCAAAATTTCTGTTGCTAAGCGAGACAGATGTTAAGTGTCGTGGTGGTTCATCTGTAGGGTGCTGTGCTTAGAGTGCAGCTGCCTGCAATTAACTGCAGTTTGAATCTCACCAGGCTCAAGGTCGACTCAACCTTCCATCCTTTCTAGGTGGGTGAAATGAGAACCCAAAATGCTGGGGGCAATATATGCTGATTGTGTAAACCGCTTAGAGAGGGCTGAAAAATGCCCTGGTATATAAATACAGTGCTATTGCTATAAGTGAGTTTTGCCCCATTTTACAACCTTTCTTGCCACAGCTGTTAAGTGAATCACTGCAGTTGTTAAATTAGCAACACAGTTGTTAAGTAAATTTGGCTTCCCCACTGACTGCTTGTGAGAAGGTCACAAAACGGGATCACATAACCCCGGGACACTGCAACCGTAGTAAATATGCCTGTCAGTTGCCAAGCATCTGAATTTTGATCACATGACCATGGGGATGTTGTCATAAGTCACCTTTTTCAGGGCCATTGTAACCTTAAACGATCATTAAATGAACTGTTATAAGTTGAGGACTACCTGTATTTGTTGTTTACTGTTTTAACATTTGCTTTGTTACTTATAATACATTTTTTAAAATATAACTTTTTTAGCAGCTTGGATATGCCATATAACAGTTAGCACATTTTAAACAAATAAGCAAGCCAGAAGACAATCATTATGAAGAATGGAAAAGGAAAAACATTTTACTTTCCTTCATTTTGGAATATCCCGCTACCATAATTCTACAAGGATGTTATTTTAAAATCATTTTATAAATCATTTTTAAATCATCAAGGTGTATGCACATGCATTTTAACCCACTCTCCTTCCAGAGGATAGACTGTTGTTTGATCAAATCACTGCCATCCATATCCCAACACCTTATTTCCTTTTTTATAATTATCAATGTGACATTTTGTACAGGTGGTATACGACTTATGACCACAATTAGGACCAGAATTTCCACTGCTAAACAATGTGGTTGTTAAGTGAGTCATGCCTGATTTTTATGATTTTTTCTGTCACATTTGTCATACGAATCACTGCAGTTGTGAAGTGAATCACATGGTTGCTAAACGAATCAGCTTCCCTCATTAACTTTCCTTGTCAGAAGCCAACTAGGAAAGTCGCACATGGTGGTAACATGACCCCAGGATATTGCAACTGTCATAAATACATGCCAGTTGCCAAGCATTCACATTTTAAACACGTGACCATGGAAATGCGACGGTCATAAGTGAAGTCCTAAGTCACATTTTTTCAGAGCTGTTGTAACATTGAACAAATTATTTAAGGGAAGGACTATCTGTTATCTTAAGTATAGAGTTTATCAATTCATCCAAGAATTCCTGCCTTTGGTGTTCGTTGCAAATTTGGGGATTCCATTTCCATGAAACAAGAAGAATTCCTCTAGCTTTCTCAACATACAAATGTTAATTTACAATGTGTAAGATTTGGCAAAATTTAAAAGGTAATAAGAACAAATTGAACACATTTACTTTTGCAAATTTTGGAAATCCTGAGAGTACATAGAAATCACCAGTAGCTTTTTGGTTTTAAGCTAAATAGGCATCAGACTATTTTTGTGGTTAGAAAGTTTTGATTGCAAACAGATTATCTGTATAAACTAATTAATTGATTCTATAAACCTGTAACATAAAAGAGTTATTGCTGTTTATTAAAGTACCTGAGGACAATTCATGTCATGGTTGCCAGCCGTAACACTATTTGAAAGGCAGAGGAAAAAAACCCAAAACTTACCTCAGGAGATGCACTTTGAGAAGGCTCATTTGCCTCGCTATCGCTGGAACTACTTTCACTTTCTGAGTCTGAACCCGAACTGCTTTCAGACCCGCTGTGGCTGCTTGAGTCATCCCTAGAATTATCTGCTCCTTCACTTGTATGCTGGGAAGGCTCAGAATTACTAGGAGAAAAAGAAGAATGGAAAACAAAGGCTGAGAGGTTTTAAAATCTTAAAATGTTATTCATAGGTTGAAGAGCAAGTAACTAAACAACCATGGAAAGGGCTGCATTTGCAGGTAAAATTCCACTACCTCTTGTTTCAAACCCAATTCTCAAAACTAGATTATATGCGACTACCATGCATATTACTTTAATATAACTGCATATTGCCAGACACTGTATCTACATACCTTCCGGGTGTACCTCTGGGTACTGTCTTATCAAAATCCTGTAAATAAAGAAAAAAATGCAGATTAGTACTGATTAAAATTATGGCAATAATAGCTTTGTTACAACGTGGATTTATGAGATGGATAAAGATGGATCATCTGTATAAATTAAAACTGAAAACAATCTGAAATTAAATTGTTAACTCATAGTCTAAATACTACTATGCACTTGGTGTAAATTGATATATTGTAGATTTGCACCTTTCCCCCCTCAAAATAACCCAGCTTTTCTTATGACTGGTACCTGAAGTAAATACACTTATGAGTACAATCCCAGTGTTGCCTTTTAATTTTTAAAGTTTACTTGAAATGAGGTAAATGACAGAAAACAGTGTAATGTTTCCAGTTGAGTTAATTTATCTGCCATGAAATCATCTCCCACTGACTTCATTTTCTTAACACTTGATTAAACATTTTCTCCAGGCTTTTTATAATGCCCATTGTGGTATTTTTCACTGGTGGTATAGTTTATTACATTTTTGTGTCCTGTCAGGTCTATGCAATGCTTTTGATTCTGTGAGAAAGAGATCCTTTGGAAAGC
>JANHFQ010002155.1:108391-123469 GCA_032468035.1 Aparallactus werneri
AAGGTTGGAATGGTTACCCTGAGTTTGTATCTACTGTTTGCTCTTGTGTTATTGTGGTTGAAGCTGAAGAAGTCATTAACAGGTAAGATATTGTAGCAGACAATTTTATGTACTATGCTTAGACCTGACCGCAGGCGGCGCAGTTCGAGATTGTCAAGGCCCAGAATCTCTAGCCTGGGGGTGGTGTATGGTATTCTGTTGCGGGTTGAGGAGTGAAGTACTCTTCTTGTGAAATACTTCTCAACCCGTTCGATTGTGCTAATGCCAGACATGGCAGTTAGGACCCCTGTGTGCTGGTTCTCCTGTTTTCACAAGATATACATCCAGTGATTTTATTTTACAGTTACAACTACCACTCCAATGGGAATATATTCTCCAGAATTCTCCAGGCTATAATTGTATTTCTGATGGTTCTAGCCTCTCTGAATGCTGTTCAAACTTGCACTGTAACTGATACAGAGGAACCAGTGCAGGTAGTCCTCAAGTTACGAAAGTTCATTTAGGGACCATTCAAAGTTACAACGGCACTGGAAAAAGTGACTTATGACTGCTTTTCACAGTTATGACCTTTGCAGCATCCCTATGATCGTGTGATCAAAATTCAAATGCTTGGCAACTGGTTCATATTTGTGCCCCATGCTGGGTCCCAGGGTTATGCCATCCCCTTTTGCGACCTTCTGACAACCAAAGTCCACAAGTAAACCAGATTCACTTAACAACCGGGTTACTAATTTATCCACTTGTTATGCTAAGTGTTATGCTAAGATTCACTTAGCAACTAAGGCAAGAAAGGTCGTAAAATGAGGCAAAACTCACTTAACAGGTGTCTCATTTAACAACATAAACTTTGGGCTCAGTTGTGGTCACAAGTCGAAGGACTACCTGTACAGCACTGATAGGGTTTTGCCACTTGCTTCTGGTGTGAATCGTACAGTGGTCTCATTTCCTCATTGGGGATATAGATTGCCAAGTTAGCTAACTCTGTTTGCCACCATGATTACATTATTCATCTGTAGCATGTGCCACTGTATTCCCTTTAAAGAAGTGGCCTGGTTGTTTATCCTCAGCAAATATTTTACTTTTTCATAAGTGACAGGATCTACAAATATGTTACACCTTACTGCATTTTCTGCAGGATCCTTCAATAAATCTCTTTGGAGATGGTTTACATGAAGCTATGCCACCACGACATCTGTGAGTAAGATGGGCAGTATCTAAATTTGATAAATAAATAAAATAGTACAGTCTCTTTTGATCAATTACTTTCTGTCTGCTCCTGCAAGCTTATTTACATTTGTTGGTACTCCTCACTGTATCTCTAGCAGCAATTTCCATGGAGATAGCAATCTACAGTGCTCTCTTAAATGTTAAATCTGTTAAGAGGTTTTCATAAAAAAGATTTTATTTCAGAATTCCACCCGGTAGCTGAAGCTTCAAAGCACAATTTGGTAGTTCACCAAATTTGCAAAATTCAGCCCTATTTTTATATGTTCAGCTAGTTCCCCTTTCTGTTTGAGCTTATGAAATCTGAAATGGTTAGCGCCAGTGGTGGGATTCAGCCTATTCCAACAGGTTCCGTAGAACCGGTAGCGATAATTTTGAGAACCAGAAAATGCCACCTCTGATTGGCTGACCCCAGCAAATACCACCTCTGATTTGCTGAATGCATAGCCCCACCCACCAAGCCACGGCCACAGAACCGTTAGGGAAAAAATTAGAATCCCACCACTGAATAAAGGTAATCTCAAATTGGGGTATTACTGTACCTATTCAAAAAAAATAGGTAGAAAGCCATTATACCTGGCTGATGTAAAGACGTATTTTATTGCTGTGTAGCACATAAAAATATTATTTTCCAATTAGGCAAGAAGCCTTTGCAGATGACCGCTTTTTAACAAAACACAACCAAAACCAATTTGTATTCCTAGAAACTGCAGGAAAAAGCACTTATTCACAGTAGGAATTCGGCACTGTTCGTTCCTACTGGATTCTTAATTTTGGACCCATCTTCAAATATGAATTATAGTAAAGCAATGCATTATTTAGAAAATTAGTCTCAACTTTTAATTATAAAAATCACAGATTGAAGTTTATAATGACTGCTGCATTGATTTGTGTAGGTGTGTCAATTAATACGTTTTTCCCCAGAGAACTGTGGCTGAAATGTAGGTATTTATTCTTTAATCTATTACAAGTACTATATTAGGGGAATAGCTAATAAAAATCTGATTTTACTTTTAAACAGCTTTATTAAGTGGAATGACTTGAAATCCAGGAAAATAAGATGTTATGTTTTAAGAACCAAAATTTTCTTGAGTAAACTTGTATCAATAATTTATTGTTTTCTGATGAAAGAGTTGTATTTCAGGCACATTATCAGTTTAAGTGAAATTGTTGACAACTTCAAGTATTGCTCTGAATCCAGCAGTATAAAAAATTTAACATTGTTTTACAATGACAAAACGGCAAAAATACAATACAGGCATTTGCATTTAATATATAAAAAACAATCATCAAGAACCATGCAATATAATTTGCTGAGGCTTGTAAAACAGTCAATTTCATAGTTAGCAAAACTGACCTTATTGTCTCTGTCATTTATTCAAACCTCTGGATACTAAGTATATGACCCAAAGCACCACTATCCAGATGTGCATGCATAGAGGATTCCACAGTGCTTTTTAAAACCCTACAACTCTCACTTATGAGAAGCTCCAGAGACACCTGTGTTCTTTGACTAAGGCAATTACATTCTCATTAAAACAAACATCAAAGTCACCAACAAACATGGGCCACCTCCATCCAAGCTATCAAGATGTTAATTTCCCCCACAAAATAGAGGACAAAGGAATCCCTTTGTACAGATTAATAATTTTCATTAACACTAGTATGAACACAATAGTAATATAGTTTATAGAGATTCCCTGGGCTATGACAATATTTTATAGTAATAGGCAAATGCTTATTCTCAATAAAAAACATTTTAAGAATAGCCTTTCATGCTATATCCAAAGAGAAAAATCTATTTCTAAAGAACCACTTTGGATTATCTTATATACAAAATGTAGACATTGGCAAATACCAGGCACTTCACCACTCCGGATATTGTTGTGTCCACTGCTAATCAACGACACTTAGGACATAACAGGGTTGTCAAACTCCTGGCCCATGGGCTGGATGCATCACATGCTGGCCATGCCCATGCCTGGTTTAGCGAAGGGAGGAAAGGCCTGATACGTCACATGATGCTGCTGTGACGATGTAAGGTTGATACCCCTGAGTTAGGAGAACCACAATGATCTAATCAAGTAAATTAAAATGGAACATTTCAGCTGAAATAAGATAAGCAGTCCTCGACTTACAAATGTTAGTTTAATGACAACTTGAATTCACAACAGCCTTGGAAAAAGTGATTTACAATTTATTTATTTTATTTATATCCCACTTTTGTTATTTTTAAATAGTTAAAGGCGGCAAAAATTGTACCACTCCTTCCTCTTCCTATTTTACCAACAACCACCCTGTGAGGTGAGTTGGAATGAGAGAGAGCAACTGACCAAAAGTTATTCAGTTTGCTTTGTCTTCGAAGTTGCAACTGTCACACCAAGTTGAGTCCTTGGCCAATGGTTTGCATTTACAATGATTGCATTCTCTTCCGGTCACATGATTCTGTTTTGGGACTTTTGCAGCAGGCTTCCAATTAAGCAATATCTATTGAGGAAGTCAGATTTGCCTAATGACTGCATGATTCACTTAATAACCACATGATTTACTTAACAATCTAGGTAACAATGGTGATATAACCGTATCCGGTTATGTGACTCCTTTCTTAATAACTGCATCACTAAGGGACAAAAATTCCAGTCCAAATTTTGGTCTTAAGTCAAGGACTACCTTTAATCCTGATCAGTGTTTTCATGCAAATGAAATGGTCATGAAAAACAACCATATTTAATTCACCAAATACAAAAAGCCTGAGACACTGAAGAGTACATTGCATATGTTCAGTGCCAAGTTACAGATGTGTCAAACTATTATATATCTCCAAGACTACATTATAATTGTTGGCACTTCCTGTGCATAATATAATTTTAAAACATAAATGAAACTGCCTATTTATATTACTTTGGCAAAGGCCTGGTGAGTCTTCTCTACCTAAACTAAAATATTTACATGGAATGTTGAACTGTCAAGTCAGTGTTCAAATCACAAAGACCAATGGATTTGTTTAATAAATTGCATCAAGAAATATTTTATCACTAACACATAACATATATTCTTATTCAGTAACTTATTTGGTGTCAACAGAAAATTTTAAAGTTTTTTTCTTCATTTGAGAGAAGAGAGAATACAGCTTTAAGTATTAATCACTCATGGCATGTGTAAAATGGGAATGATTCACAGATTTTTCACACTGAAACATGGTTGGTTCTTCTCAAAGGCAGTTTTAGAAATATACATATTTAAATTAATAAAGTATTTATATAAATTTATGTATACAACTGAGTCAATTATAAAGGCTACGATCCTCCACCACATTATTTTATTCTTATGTAAGAATTATTCAAACAATTTCAAGCTTGATTTAAATGAAAATCTCATTGTCTTAAATCCAACAAGACAATATACAAATACTTAAGATGTAAAATATTACATATTTCTTATTGAAAAGAAATTTCAATAGTTAATTTTTCCACCAAAGTAACTTAAATTTATTCAATGTCAAGATGAATATAGAGGAGCAATTTGCATTTTACATTATAGATCAATACTAAACAGACATTTATATTCTTAAAAAATAAATGCTCCAGAATATATTCTCAAGTGCTAACCAAAATCAGATATAGTATTAGCAGAGATCTTGTATGTTAAGATGTTCTAGTAAATTCTAGCTTAAAGGAAATGTCATGGAGAGTGCAAATTATTTATGAAAGATGGTATTATAGTAGTTGAGGATGTTTAAAAAAACAATTAAATAAAAATAAGGCTTCACCTTGCCTAGAAAACTGTATTATTAACCCATTAAAGATAAGGTCAATTGTCTCCTGCAATGTTCATCCAACATGTCATAACTAGAAAAAGACCCCAGCAACAATATGTCCACTTAGACTCAGCTAACTACCACGAAGACGTTTGTGTATCATTAGGAATGCACCCAACTGACTGGGACCCAAAATGTTTCTCTCTCCAGTTTGTCAAAAATTGTTTTCAATTCATTGTATGCTGTGGTAAGATCATCATTCACTACAACTTTGTCAAAAAGATGGTTGTATTGACTTTCCATAATCTGCGCAGATTTAATCATTTCTTGAAAATCTTCTTCCTAAATAAAGAGAAGCAATTAGTCAAATATATAAAGCAAATCAAATTACAGTACTATTAATTTTACAGGAAATTATAATTTATATCTTGGGCTACAAATCTCTACACATATAGTTCTCCACTTATGACCACAATTGAGCCCAAAATTTGAGACATTTGCAAAGTGAGTTTTGCCCCATTTTTCGACCTTTCTTGCCACAGTTGTTAAATGAATCACTGCAATTGTTAAATTAATTTCACAGTTTTAAAGTGAATCAGGCTTCCCCATTGATATTGCTTTTCAGAAGGTTCACAAAAGGGACTCTGCAACCATCATAAATATGAATCAGATGCCAAGTGTCTGAATTTTGACATGATTATGGGGATGCTGCAATGGTTGTAAGTGTGAAAAACAATCATGTTACTTTTTTCAGTGCTATTGTAACTCTGAACGTTCACTAAATGAACTGTTGTAAGTCAAGGACTACCTGTATAAGGCAATGTCCCATATACTGCCCCTGCTGTAAGTAGTCTAGTATTTAGATTTCAGTAGCCAGAGATGGCAAATCACTGGCCCCTTCTCACTGTATCTTTTAGTGATACAGTGAAACTTGATTTTGCCCAACTTCCAAATAATCCCCATTCTCATGCATATCAGACATCATCAATAGATAATTATAAAATGTCTCTGTGTTAGAAATAGAACTAGAAAGAATGTATTTAAATTGTTTATATGAATGATGCCTTGACATGCTATTACCTAAAATTAAGCCTGCTGAAAGGAAGAGATTCAGTAAGACACTATATTTATTTTTGGAATTTTGAAAAGAATTCGAAGAATCCTTCTTTTCAGATTCCTATGTCTCTTTTTACAGCTCATTCAGTCTGTTTTTGTTTTTATAAAAATTGAATGTAACCATATAAAATTAATAGAATAGAATTCTTTATTCTTTAAGACAGAAATCCTTAAAAAAGAACATACTTAATTTGAAAAAAAAGTCAGTTTTACAAGTAGATTTGTATTGGGCAATCATGGCTGAAATGGACTAAGATTATCCAAGTTTTGTATTTTCAGATAACCAAATCTTAAAGTATAAAAATTAAGATTTATTTTCATTTTCCTAGGAAAGCAAAATTTACTCACTTGAAAAGGCTTGGCAGCACCTTTTTCGTCCTTGCTTGAAATTATTTTGGCATTTTTTCGTGTCTCTCTTAAACGCTCAATTGATGGTGGTTTTATAAATATCACAAATGGTTTGAATTCCAAAGTCCTTAGATGCTTCACTGTCTGGAGGGATAAAAATATTAAGGTGAACATGTTTATTTTAAAATTTATTTACGCTGAAACAAGACAAGTGCTTTCTAGTTTCTATGTGGCATTCCTCTCTAATAACAGATACTGTTATTAGATATAAATTATGTAGCATTATTATTATTATTATTATTATTATTATTATTATTATTATTGGATTTTTATGCTGCCCCTCTCCCGAAGGACTCGGGGAGGTGCGCAAGCATAAAACCATACAATACAAAATTTTAAAAATTAATTAAACTTTTTAAAATGGCGGTCACACAACCCGGGATGCTGCAACTGTTGTGAACAGATGCTGGTTTGCCAAGCACCCAAATTTGGATGTCACGGCCGCGGCGATGCCGTGATGATCGTAACCGCAAATACCAGTCATAAGTCACATTTTTCAGGGCCGTCGTAACTTCAGTCACCAAACAAATGGTTTTAAGTCAAGGGTTGCCTGTACATGATTTTTTTAAAAAAATAACTTCTTTTCAAAATAGGAGGCAAAAAAAATAACCCAATCTTTTGACCTCTTCTGGGAATTTCTGGGGACTATTTTTTTTTCCCCATCCCTGACTTATGCTGACAGCTCTCGTGAGGAGGAGGCCCAACCTCATTGCTGTGTCTCTGCTTCAGGCATTTTTGGAAAAAAGCAACAAGCAGATTGGGGACATTGTGGAGCTGGTGAGAGGAAAGCTGTCAAGCGGAGCTCGGTTGACCCTGGGTGCCCTCACGGTCATTGATGTGCATGGTAAGTGGCGATGGTCAAGATGAAAAAGATGTTGAAATGTAGAGTGTCTTAAAAGGGGTGGAAGGGAGAACAAGGAACGTTATGCATGAGGGGATAAAGGTAAAGGTTTCCCTGTCCAGTCGTGTCCGATTCTAGGGGTCTGTGCCCTTCTTTGGTCATCTGGCCAGCATGGCTATGTGTTGAGGCGCCTGGAACACTGTTACTTTCCCACCAAAGTGGTACCTATTTATCTACTCGCATTTGCATGCTTTCGAACTGCTAGCGGTACCTATTTATCTACTTGCATTTGTATGCTTTTGAACTGCTAGTGGTACTTATTTATCTACTTGCATTTGTATGCTTTTTTGAACTGCTAGTGGTACCTATTTATCTACTTGCATTTACATGCTTTCGAACTGCAAGTGGTACCTATTTATCTACTCACATTTGCACGCTTTTTTGAATTGCTAGTGGTACCTATTTATCTACTTGCATTTGCATGCTTTCGAACTGCTAGAGGTACCTATTTATCTACTTGCATTTGCATGCTTTTGAACTGCTAGTGGTACCTATTTAACTATTTGCATTTGTATGCTATTTTGAACTGCTAGTTTTACCTATTTATCTTCTTGCATTTGCATGCTTTCGAACTGCAAGTGGTATCTATTTATCTACTCGCATTTGCATGCTTTCGAACTGCTAGTGGTACCTATTTGTCTACTCGCATTTGCATGCTTTCAAATTCCTAGGCAGATAAGAGCTGGAGCAAGGAACGGGAACTCATGCGGTGCTTAGGTCTCGAACCTGGGCTGTCAGCTTTTCAGCTGACAATCTCTGAATCTTTAACTGCTAAACATCACACTCCTGGATGAGAAGTTACTAAACTGCAGGTCTCTGATACAAGTAGTCCTTGACTTAACAACTACAACTGGAAACAGAATTTCTGTTGCTAAGCAAGGCGGTGGATTTGACTGAGTCATGGCCAATTTTACGATCTTTTTGGCCACGGTTGTTGACTGAGTCACTGCGGTTGTTAAGTGAATCCGGCTTTTCCCACTGACTTACTGTATACGAACAGCCCCAAAGAATACAACTGCACTGTAGTTTAAGCACAACAGACGGATATTGATTGATCCGTTGTTATGCGGTAAAATCTTTTTCTACACCTAGCAACCACGTAGCTAGATTTTCTCCGTGAGCCACAGCTGAACCCAGCCCCAAATATTGTACTTATGCCAAGTAAAATTTTGCATTTGCAGCACGCGATGTGGTGGCAAAATTGTCTGGAGACCGAGTTTCAGATCTGAATGATTTCCAGTGGATTTCCCAGCTGCGATACTACTGGGAAAACCGAGATGTCATGGTTCGAATGATCACAACCGAAGCCAAGTACGGATATGAGTATCTGGGCAACTCGCTGCGTTTGGTGATAACTCCACTGACTGACCGATGCTACAGGTGAAATCCCTCCCCAATTTTTAAATCTTCAATAAAGTATTTATAGATCAAGGGTAGCAAAGGCATTGATTTGATGGAGGGAGTAGAATCACAGCAGGAAGCAAAATTATATTTTTTGAATTCAAGCAGTGAAATCAAGATTTCTTATAGAATTTGTTTCTATAGAGTTAATTCTGAGTTTGCAAGACAGAGAAATTTGCCTAGAGATATTGTGGTTTATTTTAGTAATAAGGAAACACGTAATGAGATTATACAAGCATTTTTCAATAATAAAGTTAAGATAGAAGGTCAAGAGATTATGATTATGAAGGAAATTCCCTTTAGAATACGCTGGAAACGTAAAGAATTTAATTTTTTAACAGATGAATTAAAAAAGAGGAAGTGTTGGTATAGGTGGAATATTCCAATGGGGATAATTTTAAGTTATGAGGGAATTAGATATTGTCTTAATACAGTATGCAAAGCAAGGAATTTTTATCATTCTGTGTTGATGGTGGGGGAAGGGGGAGAGGATTTAAAACAAAAAGACCAAGGAGGTGATCTGATACAGGAATCACAAGATGTCAAAGGGAAGGTTAAAGATCAAGACTACACAGGAGGTGGAATATAAACATAAATTACAATTTTTAATCATTCGTCACATATGATACTGTTTTTTAATTTTAAATATAGAAGGTAGATACGGATTTTGGATCTGCTGGCAGTAATTTGGATACAACTCACAGAGCAACTAATGAATTAGTATTAAACCTTAGAATTTAGCTCATTTAATATAACAAGGTTGCCAAAATTAGCTGTTTGCGTTTCAAATGATTAGCACCAAATATCAACACAACAAAAACACTGCTTTGTACTACAGCTGACTAGTACCTTAATGCTAAATTAACAATAATATGCAGAACTGAATATTAGAACTAATATTTTAACAGTGATGATTTTTAACTTTTTATTATTTTAATGGATTGTATGAATTTTATATGAAAATGTGCATGCTGTATATTCTTAGTAACTTTCTTAATGCTAGTTTATATTTACAGAACATCACAGGTAATCATGGTATAACCATCGTTTTTAAAAAGACAACTTACATCAAGTGGTTGAGATGGAATTTTCAGCTTTGTTAGATGTACTTTGCTACTAGGTTTCAGTTCATTCATATTGTTGCTATGAGTCTGGCTACTGTAGTGTTCAGAAGATAACTTTGGTTCCATTGATTCCTGACCATCCATAGGTCTTACATAGGCAGTAGGCTTCTGCAACATTGTACTTGACTTTGACATAAGCGAAGGAGGAAACGACTGACTACCACTAGAAAAAGACGGTACACGGGAAGGTGAGTCCCAATTGGCATCTGGGTCTCGTGGAGATTTGGATCGCTGATGTTCTTTACTGTGATGGTCATTTCCATGAGATCTGGAATGGCTGGGGTTCAGAGAAGAAACAACAGATGTTTTTCCAGGACTGGAAGAATGGGATTTTGAATGTTCTGATCCATGCTGGGTTTTTTTGCGGCTACTGCTGCTTCCACTACTGCTATATGAGTCACGATCGTGCCTCTGTCCACTATTGCTAGTGCTGCTGCCACTGTTGCGTTGACTACTATGTCCACCCTGTAAACCTGAGGACCGTTTCTGTGACTGGGAAGAAGTGCTAGGCGCTGGGCCTACAGGCGTCCATTTGCTGCTCTGATGAGAGCCAGTATTGTGTCTCTGATCACCAAAGAAACTTTGGTTTGATTTGTCATCTGTTGCTGATGGACCTGTCGGTTTGGGAATTCTAACAAGTTTCTGGAGAGACTGGTCACCTATAAGATCCGTCATTTCATCATAGTTTCCAAGCATGCTTTGGATACGGCTAGACAATTTATCTTCTTTGCTGGTCTGTGTGAAGAATGAATAAAATGAATAAAAAGAAGCATAATGTTACAGTATTAAAATATACAGTAATTATATAAATTTTATATTAGATGAATGGTTATACACATTTGGAAATTATCTATATAATCTTTTTCAGCAGCCATCTGACGCATCTGGCATTTAAAGCAAAGTTATTTGAAAATGAATTCAACTGCCCAGAAAAATTAATACATAATTATTACCCAAAAATATCACCAACATTCCTTTGATTTTTAAACTAAACTTGTCATCTGAAAAAGTTGGCTTCGTACTAGGTATGCCACACCTGGTGAAACTCACATGGAGGTGGAGGTTGCAAAGACTTTATTCTATGCAGAAAATGAACACGAAGTTATTTCTTCAAAAGCTCAACTTATGCCCGTTCCTTTTAGGTCTTATCCATGTTACCTGAGTTCAGCCAATATTGCTTAGCTAGCATCAGCAATATCTAGCAGCAATCAGCAACCAGCAATTCCTAGTGACAATTAGCACATTATACCATAATTAGTACATTGCCCCCTAGTTCCTCTTTTCCCAAGACATTGCCTTGTTCTATGATATGTTTAGGGTTTCATTTGAGCAAGCATTCTCGATTATTTTTGCTTTTGCAAGCATTCTTGACCATTCTTGCAGGTTACTAAACATGAAGGCCTATATGCTTCTGAATTTTAGCTTCTGAATATAAAGGTATTAGGGGAGAGGCCTTTTAGCTTTTCTATGACACTCACTGCAAACAGAGTTTTGTATTTTCAGTGAAAAACTGAAAATTACAGATGTTGTATAAATTTGAAAGACAGATTGCTGGTAAAACTGAAAGCAAAAGGTTTTTTGATATATAGACCCTGAAAAACCAGCAAAGAGTGAGCTCTCTTCACTATGCCTGCAATTGGAAACTACAATTTTCATCAAACTCAGAAGGCGTATCAAAATAATTTTATTTCTGTAATAAAAATATTCAGCATTTTGGTTTCTTATATCAAAAGTACACCATCTTTTCTAGCTTTTTGAAATGTGGTTTTCTTTAAGTTTCCTTTAGGAAACTTAAAAAAAAACCATTTCAATCCTGCAATATAAATTTAAGGCAGAAACCGGAAACTCTGTTTTTAAAGAAACTGATAACCTGTCCTCTTAGCAGAACTGCCACTTGTAACATATAAAGAGCTTTGTTCACAGGGTTGAATGACTGACTGACTAAGCAAAAGTACAGAACAGGAACTCTTTTTCTAGAGATCTGTATCTCCTTTCTTTGAAATCAAGGCAGGGCGCAAACCATATAAGGCAAGAATGGAGAACGTTCTTAACACTGAAGGGTTACTTCCCAATAACCTGTGGGTCTCCCAGTACTGCTACACTTTCAGACCTAAGTTTCTGGATGAGTTTATACACGGATGGTGGAAATAGGAAGATATAGCATTCCCATTCCAACCCTGAAAGCCAAAAAATGTTTTTAAAAAGATGCTGAATTTATGGCACAATTTCAATCATGTGGGGGAGTCAGAGGTTTTAAAAATGAGAATAGAACACTCCACTTCCCATGATGCCTCCCACTGTCATTTCCATTCTTGTTTGAAGGAGAAAAATCAATGGTAAATCATGTCACTAAAAACTGACTATTTTGTAAGGCAATGTTGGAAAGCCTGGAACACCAGGCTATAGAATGGTATACTGTAGATCTCATAATAAAGAGAATGGAAAACAACAACAAATTGTCAATTTTTGCATAGAAGATGGTTTTGCATTTTGCATAGAAAGATATTAATGCTTATGTTAGAAGAAAATAGATTTTTTAAAAATCATATTCAGAACTTAAATGTTTGAAAATAAATTAGACTTTGAAGTAATTAAACTAAAGAAACAACACAAGTTAACTGAAAAAAATAAATATATAAGGAAATAGAACCTCTCTCAAAGGACAGAAATATAATGATTTCTGCAACTAAATCATCACCCTTACAATTAGGAAGGTAAACAAATAAAGCTAGCTAGCAGGTAAATAAATAAAGCTTTTTACACTAAAAATTCAAACCCATACATTTTTATGAACCTTATATTGCATTGCTAATTGTCTCAAATTGTTTCTTTCCATTTAGTACACTCCAGCAGAGTGTACTGAGCACCTGTCTATTAAATATTGTCATCTTGTTTAATTAAGGTTTGCTTTCTCTGTTGTGGCCCCATCCTCTAGAACCCCCCATTCCCCAAAATAATGACTGCATCCTCTCTTCTAGCTTGGTCCCTGCCCTGGAGATAACATATTGTTTATTTTATTTATTTATTTATTTCCCACATTTATTATTTTTATTGTATTTTGGGGGCCTCATTCTGTTTGATTTACGTTACTTTTAAGATTGGTTTATTCTTATGTTTTTGTTTTTATTGTTTCATATGCAGTCAGTTGAGTTGTCCAACTATAACAAATGTGAATAAACAAATTTCACTGGATGTTTAATGAAGATGTTATCTTACTCTTAATTTTCACCACATGTATTTACCTTCTTGTACTGAGAATGGTTACTGAAATCAAAGATGACTGAAAAATAAGTGGGAAAACTTTTCCTTCCTTGTTTATTATTGTCCTCGATCTTTAAAAAATATTTAAATACTACATATTTAATACTGAAATACACATAGTACCTTTAAATAAGGGGACAAAGAAAGCAATAACATGTTCTCTACTCCCCTCTTTCAATCTTAAAGAAAATGAAAGCACAAATAAAAATAACAGTTCATGCTTAAATAATGTATGCTCTCAGGATCAGGAAAATAACTTAACCACATGAAAGAAACAAGTTTTGCAGCATCAAAGTGAATCTCTTATATACAAACAGCCAGACACTAGAAATATCAAGCCCCAACAATTACCTTTCCTCTACAGAAAACATTCTCTGCAAATCTCAGTAATGCTATTGTCTTGAATCACTCTTTTGCTACAAGGCAAGAGTACATTGTAACAATTATTTCTGCAAATACTGTTAACCATAATTCTATTCTACCAATTCATATTTAGACAGTTTGGGGGTCAAGTGATTTGAGCTGTCAGTGCTGGGATATTAATAAAAGAATGTTGACATGAACGAACTTCTATTATTTCTAACAATCTTAACATTTCATTAATAGGTCTATCAATACCAAGTTTTTTAAAAAAATATTAAGTTTACAAAGTATCTTTTTCCTCTGTATTTGCATCTAGAGTGTAAGGTTCAAATTCTTATTTTCATGTTCCTAGAATACAGATTATATTACACTAAACACTACATTTACTTAGAAAGTTCATCACTTTTTACACTACTTTTACTTAGAAAGTTCATCAATTTACATAAAAAATATCTGTTGCGTGAGCATTAGGAAAAATAACAAACCTCATGCACTTACAACTTTATATGGTTCAGCAAAAAGAGGAGAACTAGGTGGGAAGGCTTCTTCACCCTGTTGAATTTCTTGATTACGCCTCTCTCTTTCTTTAATACGCAGCGCATTCCGATCTTCACGGTTCATGTTGCTATAAAGGAAAACAATGTAAATTTTATAAATTTTATGACAGGGTACAGAAAGTAAGTGATTCTGCTTTTTACACCTTGACAGTCTGTGGCTTGCTCTCTCTTTACAAAAAAAATATTCTAATGCACATTATTTTTAAACTAGAAGTGCCTAAATATCAAAAAATGTCTTATGCATACATACTGACAAAACCTAGCCATTTACTTTCATAAGAAAAGTTAGGTTGCATTCTTTAAATAAACTATTAAATGTATTGTCTAAAATTACAGTGTTACCTCGGTACTCGACTGCTTTGAAACTCATTGAATTTGGTACTCGATGCATTTTGACGTAAAATTTTTGTCCTGGTATTCGTCGTTTGTTGGGTACTCGACCCGCAAGCTAGAACTTGTTGGTGTCAATTGCCTCGTGACTTGCTACCCTTTCAGCTGAAATAAAGGGTCACGTATTAGTCATGTGGTTTGTTTGGTACTCGTTTTTAGTACTCGTTGCACCTCCTGGAACTAATTAATGACAAGTACTGAGATACCACTGTAATTTTTATTGCTTTTTAATATTGGGGTTGTACCGGTAAGGGGCTGGGCTGGCTGGAGGAGGAGGCTTTTTTCTTTGGGAAAGAGCCATTCCAGTGTGGCATGATTCTTTCTCATGGGGTGGGACGGGGCTAGCCAGGGGTGATATTTACCAGTTCAGCCAACCACTTAAAAGTATAGTCACTAGTTCATGAGAACCGGGCCTAAACAGCTGAATATCACCACTGATATCTCTATCTCTATCTCTATCTCTATCTCTATCTCTATCTCGATCTCGATCTCGATCTCGATCTCTATCTCTATCTCTATCTCTATCTCTATCTCTATCTCTATCTCTATCTATCTATCTATCTATCTATCTATCTA
>JANHFQ010002161.1:96798-109039 GCA_032468035.1 Aparallactus werneri
GGATTCGAACCACCAAACTGCCGACCTTTCTGATCGACAAGCTCAGCGTCTTACCCACTGAGCCACTGCGTCCCATACCTCAAGTGATTTTTGACCAATCCTCCACAGTTCATGCCAGCATGCCTGACAAGGATCTGCGGGGGTGGTATTTCAAAGTATCTGGAAGATTTCTTGATCCTGTTTTAATGGATGATGTCTGGAGATCCATTTGATAGTCGCTCCTCCTAAACTCTTCCATTGCTAATTCCTCCATCCCAGTTTATTTCTGCCCCATCTTTATTCTTTTAAGCATATAAAACAACACGAGTTACAGCTGCAAATCTAGAGTCTAGCAGCGGGCACCTGCTTTAAATTCAACAGGACATGCTGTGGAAAAGTAGTGCCTAAGACATTATAGTATAAGAGGCATCCTATCCCCCACTCTTTTGATGTGAAAAGAGGATTCATAATGGAAGCAGCGCATTCTGGTCCCTATCAGGGCAATTATCTCCAAGCAAAACAAACCAGAGTTAGGAGAAGAAGGGATAAATTGGCAATATGCTGGATTTATTTGTTTAATTTGGAGGACAGGAGGGATTTTTTTTTGCACCCAGGATGCATATTCAGATGAAAGATCTTTTTTTCCTAGGGAGGAAATAAAACATGACAGGGAGAACTTCTGAAAGCTCCTTTAAACTGACTAATCAATACAGGTAGTCCTTGACTTACAACCACAATCAAGCCCCAAAGTTCTGTTGTGAAGTGAGACCTCTGTTAAGTGAGTTTTGCCCCATTTTACCCCATTTCTTGCAGCAGCTGTTAAACAAATCCTTGCAGTGATTAAGTTGATAACCCGGTTGTTAAGTAAATCCAGTTTCCCCATTGACTTTGCTCATCAGGTGTTCACAGGTTGGGGGGGCATTGCAACCTTCATGAATATGAACCAGTGGCCAAGCATCCAAATGTTGGTCGTGTGATTGTGGAGTTGCTGCAAAGGTCGTTAAGTGTGAAAAAGGGTCACCCGTCCCCTTTTTTCCAGGGACGTTGTAACTTCCCACGGCCACCAAACGAGCTGCTGCAAGTCGAGGACTACCTGTGTACACAAATATCTCGGATTCAATGAGAGGCGCTTCTCTTCGGGTCTCCTGTGGGAAATGGCCCCAACCGACGGGCCGCTCACCTTTTTAATATTGGACTTGGAGGCGGGGTGAAAGTCCTTCTTGCACATGAAGTTAGCGAATGACTTCCCCATGGTGGCGAGGAGGCGGCCACTGCCGCCGCGGGGTCGGAGATAGAGAAAGCGGAGGCCCTTTTTACGTTGCGACGGTGCCTGTTGGCTTCCTCCGCCCGGCTTCTGTTTACTTCACCCGCGCCAGCTCCGGCTTTGACCCGGGGTTTCCGGGGCGAGATCAGCAGCAGCAGTGACGTCTTCTGCGAGCCGGAGAAGGCCGGAAAATAGTCCTCCGGCCCGGCTAGCAGGATTGGCCGCCGACTGGGAGGGCGGAAAAAGCATCGGCGCGGCGCCTGCTCCGCGCAAGGCAAAGGCAGTGACGCCAGAGCGACTTGTGGATCTGACGTAAGGCTTTGCGTGGCGCTGCAAGTTTCTCCATTAAGTAAGAACCCCAGGGGAAAAATAAACGGCTCCCCGGCCGATCGGGCTTGGGTGAAACAGAAATAACAGGGAAGCAGATTTACAACAGAAAACAAATTGAGCCGTCTGAAGCAATGTGGATTCAGCAGGAAAAAAACCCCAGCTTGCTAGCTTGGTGTGATCTATTTGTTACCTGTTGTTGCTTTGACATTTTGCAAATCTTTGCAAAGTTTTAAAGTACAACTTTTGCGCCTTCAGGTTTGTTCTGGCCTTAGCTCTTGGGGAAGATCTGGGTGGCTTTAGCTCCGTCGCTCAAACTAGCAGGATCTGGTTTACACACATAAAGCCATATAATCGGGTTCGGCAAGCCAGCATGGCTAAGGGGAATCGATGCCCAGGCACGCATGAACCTTAACAGGGAGACAAAAGCTATTACTGTAGCTGCAGATCTAGAGTGTGAGACCGTGTTGTGGCACCTTAATCCTGTTTGTCTATTTTTATTCGGGCAAGCAGCCTAGAAGCTAGTGAGTAAGCGTGGAGTTGCTGTTGTTTGGAAAATATTGGTCTTCCACCAGCCCAGTTGTGAAAAGCTACCTCCTTGCTATGTTTGGGACTAATTTGTGCTAGTATAGAATCTGAATGGAGTTGCCTATTCTGTCTTTCTTACAGCCACTTGGTGCTGCACATAAGAAACCAGAAGGGGGAAGGAAAGGAAACACTGTCAAGCTAAAAATCAAGTGGCTGTCAGAAAAGCAACTCCATCCAGATTTTTAAAAATCCTATCTGTTTTATATACAAGGTAACAAACATAACAATACGCCCTCCTCCTATTTCCCCCACAACAACAAAGCTGCAAGATGAGTTAGGCTGAGAGAATGACTAGCTCAAAGTCAATCAGTCAGTCAATTGGTTTTTCATGCCCAAGGAAGGACTAGAAATCCTAGTTTCTAGGTTAGCATCTTAACCACTTAACCAAACTGGCTTCCATATACATTTACTTATTCATTTACGTGTCTGGCATCTGATCTCAAAAAACAGCTGGATTCATACTGCCTATTTTGTAATTCAAGTGGATAGAGTTACCCACTTTAAGATGAAATTGAGTCATGATCTTTCCTCTAGAACTTGTAAAAATCTCTATAATCTTGTCGTCAATAATAAAGAGTGGGAAAAATGTTTGGATGGTGGATGTTTCTAAAAGATCTAAATTTCTCCAGGTCTCTAGGTCACTGCTTGCTGGGAATTCTCAGAATCGAAGTCTACATATCTTAAAAGCTGTTAAAGTTGAGAAACACTGGTCTAGTCACACACAGCTCTGCTCAATGATTTATTTTAGTCCATATATGTGATAGAGAATTTGTTACAGGGACATGTGTGATCTTGGGCAATATATTCCACTATATTTTTCGTAAAATATCTATCTCAAGGGAAATTATGATAGTGGTTCATCCATTATGGAGCATTCAGAGAGTTATGATTGTTTATTACTTTATTTTTCAGGATGGCTAACAGTATTGCTGAACCCTTTTCCTGTGATACTTTTGTGGCTCTGCCTCCAGCCACACTAGGTGGCCGAATCATCTTTGGAAAAAATTCTGATAGGCCTTCTGATGAAGTCCAGGAGATTGTGTTTTTTCCTGGTGCTGCTCATGATCCCGGACAAAAAGTTGAGGTAAGAGCAATATTTCTAAAAATATCATGAAACTTGTTGGGAAGTTTGATCTGAGAAACTTAAAAGATAAAATAAACATATTTATATCCAAAATCACATGCTTGTGTAATTGTATAGCTTGCCTGCATAGGTATCTGCATAGAATTGGAATGATGAAATGTGCATTGCAGTTTTTTAATGCAAACCACGTGACCCGTAAACCTGCAGTCAAATCTGGATATAAGTACAAAAGAGAGAGTGAATGAGAGATTTATTTTGTGATGTCACGATATGTCTTTTATCATTTTTGCCTCATTGCAGTTTCTAGTAGACACCTATATTGGATTGAAATTGTAAACCAAGAATGGAAGTTGCCCAGCCATCAAAATCTGGCTTATTCCAAGTCTGATCATTGGAGAATACAAAGTAACTGTCAGGTTTTGGCTCAAGGTTGCAATTAACTATCGTGTGGTTTGTCTGAGTTTGGATTTTGTGTATTCTGCACACTCATCCATTATAATGAATAAACTGTGGTTTATGATTTACCCAGCTTTTGGGGAGGAAAACAAGGGGGGGGAATCTCCTTCCCAGCAATTTGTCTCCTGTGCTGAATTAGGCTAAAACTGAGACATGCTTCAGCAAAGGAGACAAAGGGGGGGAGGGTGTTTACCTCCACAACAGCTCACAACAACTGATTGGGAGGCAGATCCACCCATCAATCAACTGCTGAATCAGGTTGGCTGAAACTGAAACAAACAGGCTTCAGCACAGGAGACAAAGGGGAAAAAATCTGCTTCAGTTTGAGTTTCAGCCAGCCTGATTCAGCATGAGTAGCAGCTGATGGTCGGGTGGCTCTAATAGCCCCAATCAGTTGTTGTGAGACCCCTTTGGGGCTGAAAGGCTGCTTGCACCATGCAGCTGATCTTCTAAGAAACAGATAGGCACGGAGGGTAAAAATGGTGGGTGGGGCTACATTTGGAGTATAAGATGCACCCTAATTTTAAGCCCCTCTTAGGGGAGAAAAAAGTGTGTTTTATACTTCAAAAAATATGGTAATTCATTATTTAATCTAAGCCAATTGTAATCCAAATCATGATTAAACAAACAATGGCTTAGCACAATGTATATGATTCTAGTTACTATTATTTGCATCAGATGGAAATAGTTTTCCATAATTCCAGGCATCAGTCTTTCCTAGTTCTGTGGTATTTTAAGAACTTTTGCAAGTACATTATTTAATTCTTTTCATCGATATTTGATTTTGTATGGGACGGTCAGAACATTTATCTTGCACAATGAGAGATAGACAACTTAAGATCATTCCAAGAAGATCATTCCCAAAAAAATATTCTCTGTCTTAGAATATTTAGAATACATTTTAGGATACAGGCTGGTAAAACGAGGACCCAGTTTGTTGAGGGCAATATGCTAACATTGTAAACCGCTTAGGGCTGTAAAGCACTATGAAGTGGTATATAAGTTTAAGTGCTATTGCTATAACCCATTATTCTGAATTTAAAGGTAAAATATTGCATGAAGATAATTCTGCTGAATTTAGATGTAGTTTCCATAAGAAAAATCATTTTAAAGGCAGGATTTGAGCCCATAAGTTGCTTCATTGAGACAATAGGCAAAAATTTGTGAGGGCACTCACTCAGGTTTTTGCTCTTGTAGCTTTCCACTGGAACTCTAAATTCCAGGACCTCATTTTGTTCAAAAGAATCTCATAATTCCAGTGAGAGGTTTGAGGGCCCCACAGCACTATGGTAAAAGCTCAGGGAAGTACTGAATCTATTGTATGTAATTTAAAAATAATCCGTAAAATATCTTTGAAATTATCATTATTGCAGTGTACTTACATAGAAATCGAACAAGTATCCAAAACCTATGCAGTTGTCCTGAGCCGTCCATCCTGGCTATGGGGTGCTGAAATGGGAGCCAATGAATGTGGAGTCTGCATTGGGAATGAAGCCGTATGGGGAAAAGAAGAAGTCTGCGATGATGAAGCTCTCCTTGGCATGGACCTTGTCAGGTTGTTATTAAGTCTGTTGGATAAGATGTGAAACCAAGTGGAAACTAATCAGTTGTTTTATACTTGTGGTGCTTTGTCAAACCGCTGTCTCTGGAAAATACTGTATGAGATGGAAAATAAACAACACTGATTGTTAGGATCCACTCCTTATTATATTCAAGAATGAAAATAACTTCGAATTTCTTCAAAAACGAATCATTTATTGAATATAAATGGATAGTAGACAGTCAAAACAGGAACTGAAGAAGGTATCTCAAGCAATAGAAAGTATAGGATATAATAATCCCATCCCACCCCTCGTGATTGGATTTTAGCCAATAGTAAGCCAGTACACCTTACACCAACAAATCCGTTATTAGCTAGACCATATTTCATCCCGCCAAAAAGGATGGAAACTTACTAAGACCATCCTCCCTAAGACATTCCATCAAGGGTTAGATACAACCCCCCCTCCTTATTAGTACCAGGACGTACCCAAGGACTAAAGTCAGGAAACGAAAGTGCAAGATATAGGAATTAGTAATATATAGAAGAAACCACTCCCCCCAGTCTCCACAATTATGGCAGAACACTTGCAGCGTTCTGACATACACATATGCATCCTGCAACTTGCTCCAAAATGGACAGAAAATATAGTCCCTGGGCACCTCTGAAGACACTTGGCAGGCAAAGTATGGGACAAAACTGCCCCTCCCATCACTAAGGGATCCTTGCAAAATTAGGCAAAGGTGAAGAGAGGAGAGCAGACAGAGCCAAATCTGTCTCCCCCCCTCTCTCTTTCAGTGCCTGACTGATGGGAAATGGCGGGCGGCTACTTCTGGCTTTGTTGGTGCTGGACGCATGACCTGCTCTTTGCCCCAAGACAGTGAGAGTTGCCAGGGGTGAGTGGGGCAGGGTCGCATTGTGTTGTAATAGGCTCCAGGAGGAGGAGGGGATCCAGTTTCCTCCATTGTGAAGCACGCTTTTGCTGTGCTGCACAAGGCACTGCGAGAACAGCAGGCAGGCCATGGAGGGGGTATTGGGTCTTTCCCCTCCCCCCACACCACATCAAAGGAAAGCCAGCCGGGCTTCTCCTTCCCTCCTACTCTGGTCCCTCCACCCAATCAATCCTACTTCAGGATAGAGGAGCGTGTGCTACAAATGTGTGTTGGGGCAATGTCAAAGTGTGCCTGTTGTGGCTCTGCAGTGGTCAGTGAGCGCTGGCAGCTGATTCTGACTCTGAGGAGGGTGGGGAGGAACCTGGGCCAGGCTTGGACTCGGAAGAAGGCACTATGCCTGAGTCAGAGATGGAGGCAGGGCTGTCTGCTTGTTATCAACAGCATTCAGAATCTGACAGCTCTGAGACAGAACAGCTGGAGCCAATTATTAGCATGTGTGTGTGCAGAGCTAATAGGCAAGAGCAAATCAGGAAGGTGCCGATGCAAGAACTAGGTCAGAGGTGACCGGTGGATGGCCACTCCCCTAAGGCATAAAGACAAGCTAAAGGGGAGTGGTCTTTGCAGGAAACAACCTGTTGGATTTGGTCAAAGTGCTTTTGAGAGAACTTTTTCCCGTTTTGAAGTCGTGTCAGCTGCCAAGTTTGCCTGGCGTTTATTGGCTTCTCTTTATCTGCTTGGCAGTGTTGCAGATTGAATTCAGGTTTGTGCTTAAAGATGCTGAGAAATGAGATTCCTTGTTCTGTTAAATAAAAGGGTTATTTTGCTTTAAAGAATATTTGGCTTTGGTGTTCTTAGAAAACCTAGGTCAGAACACATGGCTGCAGCACTTTATCAGCTTAAGAAGCGACAATGTCGACCATCATTTTTAATAATATGCAATCTGTAAGTACAAATTCTGACTTAAATATAAATTTGGGTTAAAGACAAGGAATGAAACTCATTTTTAACCTGCAGACTGCCTGTATTTCTTTAAACAAAAGTGATATTTTTTGTTGCTACTGTTTCCCTATTTTTGTTAATCAACACTTCGTTAATGGAAGAAGGCCTGTTTCACTGATTATCCACTTCATTTGAACAGTAAATGAAAGCAGTGTTCTCTCAAGTCACATTTGCTTGAAGAAAAATATCTTTTTAGAAACACTTGTGCTATATAATATAGGTAATCCTTATTTTGTGGCTATTTTGTTCAAAAGCAGAATTTCAGTTTCACTTAGCAATCATTCCACTTAACTACAAAGTTGCTAATCCTCATTGTGGTTACAAAATGAGAATCACCTGTAAGCAACTTTTTATGCGCATTATACTTATTGCTATTTTGCAGATATACTTTCCATTAACCTGTTTGGAACTAGCAACTCTGTCAAGAAGTGTTAGGTTGCTAAGTGAAACTTACAATATCACTTCATCTTCCATCATTAACAATTGTTAAGTGAGACAACATATGACTGCAACTTGTGATTTCACTTCTTCATTCTCCATTAATTACTGTATGCTTGTTGGAAGACAGTTTAAGCTTTCAAACATGTCTGTAGGAATGCACACAATGTCTTTGAATCTGTTTTAAATGTGTGGTGCAAATTGCTATCAATCACCAATTCTAGGAAACAGAAGCTTTTTATTTAAGTTAGATTGCTTCTACCACACCTCTCTATGGGCTTTTCTATTCTACTGTGTTAAAGTGTTATCCACTCATTCTTAAGTACATATACATGCTACCATAAGATAGTTTTTCCTGTTGCTAATTTCTATCTGGTCTTTTCTGTGTGTGTTGCAAAGCACTGTGAAAATGGTATTGTTCTGCTGGGTGAGTTTCTTTTTTCATCCTCTTTCAGTGTATCAAACAAGGAACAAATGAAAGCACTTCGGCAAGAATGGTGGGGGCCTAATTTCAAGAGTCTGTTTTTCTTGTGGGTTTGCCTGTCCCTCCTCTAATATCTATCTTCTTGAGATCTCCCAAGTTATGGGAAATAAATGTGTAGAAAACTGACAAAAATCCTCCCAGAGAGGAGGAGAATATCTTAGAATTGTCATTCTTTGTGATCTCTCAAAGAGAGAAATTATACTCCCTCAGATTATGCAATTTTAGGAACTTTAGCTAAAACTACATAATTTATTCTGGGGTTTTTTACAGCCATTTATTCAACTGTTTGTGTGTTTTTACTGCCATATTTTCATTTTTTGGCTATGGTGTGAGACATACAGTAGAACAGGGTCCCCAACCCGTGGGCTACAGCCCATTACTGGGCTCTGGCCTATTCAGAATTGGGTTGTGCAAGTGGTTGGGCAGAGTGTGTGCATGTGTGTGCACAACTCAACTTGTGCAAGTAGCGGGCTGATGGGCACTGCACATGTGTATGCCAGCCCACCACTCGTGCAAGGGCTGTAAGTGTGTGGCCCAGGTCCCTTCTACCCCTCCCTCCAGCCAGGCCGCCAAGCTGCAAAGGTTGAGGACTGCTGTAATAAAACATAGAGTAACAGGTTGGAAGGAATCTTGGAGGTCTTCTAGTCCAACTGCCCTGGTCAAGCAGGGGATGGATACACACACATAGACACACATGCGTATATATACAGTATAGAAGGTCCTATATTAAAGCATGACTTTAATATTGTCTGTGTCTCTTTGTGATTTGCAAAGATGTGTTCAAAGCATTGTGAATGAAGCAGTGGTGAACTGGAGAAGATGTCTGCAACAGCAAATAAATTATACAGCTTTTAAGGAACATTGTAAAAGAGCAATGCAAAACTGACAGCTTTATAGGCAAAGATATCTTTTAGTGTTCTTATATTTACATTATTTAAAACATTGTTGATTATGATTAAAGTTACCATCTGGTTTATTTGAGATTCAGTACAAAAAAGAAAGCAATACTGTGTTCAAAAATTTATTGCTAAGAAGAATGTTTATGGTAGATCAGGATTATTTTTTGTGGATCCAGCTTCTTGAAAGCATGGCATGTTTTTTAGAAAAAAGCCCATGTTATGCACCGAGTTTTTGAAGACCCCAGAAACCTTTAAATTATTATACAGTTATCTGGGCAATTACATAAAACATTGTTTTATGAGCATTCTAGGACAGACTGTTCCTGTCTGTAATAAATCATAATGCTGTCAGATCTGTCATATTTAATACAAAATGAAAACTATTCTCCTGTCTTCAAGTAATTGGAGTATAAAGGCATCCATAGCCAACTTATTGTATATACAGACCTTTCATCTTTCTCTGCTTTACTTTTTGTTAGCTTGACACTGTAGACAATGCTTAGTGTTTGGCATATGAGTTTTATTACAAATTAAAGGTATATATTTCTTTGTTATATTAGTGTAAGGTTTTCTAATTTGTTTGGACCTGAAAAGTTTCAGTACATTCTCAAAAATATATACAACATCTTTCAATTATTTTAGATCATGATTCAATCAAATGCAATTTGGGGAATAATTCTACAGAGTATCAGACAGATAGTTCTCATTCTACTATCCAAGATCCTTTGTAATGATGGTATGAAAAATTAGACCTAGCATTTCCTTGCAAGCAGCATGCCTTACAATATAACTACAAATGGATTGAAATATTGAAATATTGTATAACCGCAACGATGAGGGAGGAGGGGTTGTAAAATTTAATAATTGGATCTTGTAATTTAATGTTAATTATTATACTGTTTTGTATTGTTTTATATTGTACTATTTTATGTTGTGAGCCGCCCAGAGTCCTTCGGGAATTGGGCAGCATAGAAGTCTAATCAAATAAAATAAATAAATTATAAATAAATATCGACCTATCTAACAAAATTAATCACATTTCAATATATACTTTTTAATGCAGGTAGTGCTGTATTTTCAGGAATGTTCTACACTTCCAATATGTAATGTCACCAATGGGATAAAAAATCTTTTGAATATTTGATGATGAAAACTTTCAACAAATATGCTCTACAATCTTCAAAGGAATTCCACACAATACAATTATTGGTTCTTCAGAGATCTATGATGTATAATCTCTCCCTCTCCCTCCCCCTCTCTTTAAAGGAATCAAACCAACTAATAAAAAAATGTAGCTGTGTTAAGAAATCCAGTTATTAAAATTAATGCAATTCTTTTTTTACATAAAGTTTTTTATTTTATAACATATAAGAGTTTCATTTTTAGTTAAACTGTGTTGTCTGGGTACAAATAGTTTTAGGAAATAATCATCAAAGTATTTACAACAATGTTCATTACATTGATATTCATTCTATCATAATGATTATAATAATACTGATACTTGCTTATCCATTTTAACAAGCCTCCCTTTTTTCATTGAACCTTTTCTTATATTTCCATGTTTTTAACTTCTGTTTTTGTCAGCTAACTATTGATAAAATAAGTCCCAAGTCAAAAAGTATTCAGTTTCGTCCTTTTCCTTAATTGTAAGTGTTAATCTATCCATTTCTGCACATTGTAATATTTTTTAAATCACATTTTCATCTGTAATGATCTCTTTAGTTTTCCATTGTTCTGCAAATACAATTCTGGCTGCAATCAATACAGGTAAAATCAAATATGTATTCCCCCTTGTTATACTTATCCGATAACATGCCGAAGAAAAATATTTCTGATTTTAAATCAGTATGTTGCTTTACCATTTTTTCCAACCATCTATGTATGAATTAATGAAATTCTTAAAGCAGCAGCAGCAATTACAAAGCTCTGTATGCCTATCATATAGAATAACTATAATTACTACTGGTGAATAAAATAGTTGCTATACATTGTGCTGTACATTGGGCGACATAATGGCTCAGTGGTAAGATGTTGGACTAGTTGGCTGGAAAATCAGCAGCCCTGATTCAAGATTCAGATGCCGTATGAAGGGGTGAGCCAGTGGTGGAATTCAACTGTTTTTACTATGGTTCTGTGAGCGTGGCTTGGTGAGCATGGCTATACAGTTGGCCAATCAGAGGTGGTATTTGCCGATTCTCCGAACCAATCAAAATTATCGCTACAGGTTCTCCTGAGCCTGTCAGAACTGGCTGAATACCACGTCTGGTGAACTCCCGTTCTCACCCCAGTTCCTACCAACTCACCAGTTTGAAAGTATGCAGATGCAAATAGATAAATAAGCACCACTTCAATGGGAACGTAACAGTGCTCCGTGATGTCATGTGACTTTTTATACATTGTGCCATCCATGTGTTGTTTTGATTTGATCCATGGAATATTTTAGGATTTCTTTTGTTCTTTGTGTATCCTGAAAAATCAGTTCATGAAATTTCTTAGCTCAGTTTCTGGCTGCTAAGAGATGACTGTATGCTATATCTCTACCTGACTGAAATTCAGTCTGTGGCAAAGCAATATGTGTGCATCCCATTCATACGCCAAACAAAATAACTTCAGAGTACATCCTGTACAATGGGAATTTTTTTATTTCTTTCCTTTTTCTTGAGCAGATACTGAGCACATATTTGTAGGAATGAGAGCAAATCTATTTCCAGAAGTACAGTATAGACTCTATTCAATATTGCCCATTAATTCTTAGAATTTGTATACCTGCAAATTTGTGCTTTATTACCTGTGACTCAGTCCCCTTTAGTTTAACTTTTCATGCTTTCACTTGTAAAACACATTGAATAGAAATTCTTCAGGCAGTTTTTGGTTTTCCGTATCGTCTAATTTCTAATGTTTATTATGAACAATAGAAATAGAATCCTTGTAAATGAGGTTTAGTACCAGAGTGATATGCAGACTATGGACAGTTTTTGTCAGTGTCAATGTTGGCTGATAAATATCATAATTTTTTATATGTGTGACTGGCTGAGCCTACTGTTTTTGTGAAAATTGTAATACAGTTCTACAGAGGATTATTAGCAATCAGAGCTACAACATAAAATGCGTAGTAAACTTGAGGTTTTTTTTTTACCCTCTTTATACATTCATTTTACTGCCTTTATAATCTGGTTGGCATATGGGGAGTTAACCATAGATGAAAATCCCAGCCAGATTTACATGTCTCAGGGAGCCATGACTGAAGTAAGTAAATCTTTAACAAACTGCGAGTACCCCTTTTCAATTTA
>JANHFQ010002161.1:120730-131977 GCA_032468035.1 Aparallactus werneri
CTTGCTTGTTTGTAGGTGACCACATACTTATTTTCCACCATAATGTGCAAATAAATTCTTTAAAACTCAGACCATGTAATGTTCTGGATGTGTGTTCTCATTTTGTCTCTCTTTGTTGAAATGTACCTATGATGACAATTACAGGCCTCTCTCATCAGTTTAAGTGGGTGAATTTGCACAATTGGTGACTGACTGAATACTTTTTTACCCCACTGTATTCTAATGTTCTAACCACTAGATCACACCGGCTCTCAGAATTTAAGATTAATTGTAGCAAGCATTTGCTATTCACAAGGTTTATATTTGGTTCTATTTTCAAATATGTTTTATAGGAAAAGGCCGCAATGATTATGGAACAGATCCAAAAATTGGAGAAGACAAAGATTGATGAGATGGACCGTATTCTCCAGAATGGGTTCCTGAGTGCTGATCAAGCAGTTAATCTTTTTTCAGATTGTGTTGAAGAAGAAATACGTATATATGCATGACAAAATATCTGCAGTTGTTTCCTTTTATTAATCCAAGTGTTATTTTCCAAAATAGCTTTAATCACTGTACAATGGTACTTCTGGCCAAATAGCATTTATTATATGTAAACTAGCTGGAAAATAAAATATTGGCATTAGTCTTAATAGAATATAATTGCTCATTTAAAATGTGACATGCAGCCATCCAAAGTTTAAAACATCTACAAAATTACTGGGTTTTTGTTTACTTTGCATATATTTTCAGCCTACATTCGTTTGGTATTTCATATACTTAATGGCCAAGTGTCGTACACATTTAATAAGCAGAGTTAATAACAATAATTTATATGTTGCCCAACTCCCAGAAACTTCAACATTTAAAAATCTAGTTGGACAAGAAGCAAAATAAAGAAAGTGAAATAAATAAATAAAGCAAATAAGTGAAATAGCTAATTCCGGAGTTAATATGTATTAACCAAATCAACCCTAAAACATTGTAAAGACTAAAGTGGCTGTCAAGAAAACCAAGGACTGTAAATTACAGCACGTTTCCCGTTTTCTTGTAAATGGCTCCTTAGATGCAAATTTAAATATTTAAGAAAACAACTTTAAGAACTCAAGAAAGTATTTCTTTCTATACAGTTGTATTGCAGAAGTTTGAAAGCATTGTGAATATGGTTAACACTAATGCCTTTAATCTAAAAATAACAATAGATATAAAAATTCTGTCCTGAAAAGCTTGTATTAAAAACTTCATACATCAGAATAATATGAATAGGATGTCAGTTATTTCCTATGCACTGGAAATCCATTATGCACTGGATTTCACAATCCAACAGAAATTAAATGCATTGGCCCCTAATAGAAGAATAGGTTTCACTGAATAGCATCATTCCACTGCTTCTATACATTATTTTTATTGGATCCTCATCTAAAGTTGGTGGTAATCAAATATAATTCAAAGCACTTCTGCAAAATGTGCTAATAATCAGTAGAAAACAAAAATTGTTAGCCAATGGAAAAGAGTTCAGATTACCATATAAACATTACGATAGTGAATGTTTATAAAATGCCTTCATTGTAATAGGACTTTGTTGGGTTCAGATTTCATTCCTCCTTTGGTTTCTCATCAATAAGCGGAAGGAAAGAAAAGCTCTAGTTAATCCAGGGGCGTCAAACTTGCAGCTCACAGGCTGGATGCATCACGCGAAGGGGGAAAAGCCATGATACGTCACGTGACAACATGACACCGTGACTTTGACACCCAAGTTAATACAATGTTCATAAATAGGACATTTTGCTGCTGAATGCCAAAATTGTTTTTAAAAAACTATCAAAATTAATATTTTTCAGGCAATAAAGGAGGACTGTTGGGAGCCAGCTATAGAAATGTGTGAAGTAGTATCTAGTCAAGTCATAGGAATATTTCAGTCCTATTGATTTATCTAATTAATTAAATATAACATTTAATTTTTAAAAAGGGTGTTTCCTGAGCTGAAAGCCTAAATTTGGGGAGAAACTTGTTCGGGTGGCAATCTTATGCCTATGGTACTTAGGTACTATGAAACTTTAATATGTGAATAAAATTGCACTATTAATGTCCAGACGACAATAATTTAGCTGTAATTCTTGGCAATATAAATGAAAACCAGGTATAAATTAGTTACATGTCTCAATTCAAGAAGAAAGGTATTAACAAAAAATTACATCCATGTAAAAAAAAGTCTTATGTAGCATGAGATATTTTTATGAAAAATAACGTAATTGCTATCACAACAGCAAAAATATCAAGAATGAAATGCCACCTTGCAATGTTGAGAGATACAATCTAGAGCTGAATGTTACAAAAGTTAAAACTGAATACCAATGCACTTTGGAATTTAAGCTTGAATATATCTATTATATTACGCCATAATTTAAACTATGGTTAATTTGGAGCATAGTATTTGTATGAACAAGCTGTAATTTAATAAATGATGTTTAAATAATCTCAGTGTATGGATTGATCTTTGAACGCAATCTATCTAGTCTAACTTTAAGGATACTTTAAGAATTGAACCACAAGAAGTATATAGTGCAACTTTTTGTTTCAACTCTTAACAAGGAGTATTATACAAGTCAGGACAGCTGTATTTATTGAGTAACTGGAACAGCAAGAAAGTCAATCTGCTACTTTCAAGAACATGTTTCTCCACAACTCTTTCCAATTTTAAAACAGAATAATTGGGTTTTGTAATACAGCATGCTTTTCATTTCAGCTGTTGATCAGCTTACAAAGTAGACTTTATATAAACCTTTTTTTTCATTTTGGAAGATAGCCTTTTTTATACAATACAGAAGAAATCTTGGCAGTATCTCAATTCATGTGCATTGATAGTAAAAAATAAAACTTAAAAAACCCCCAATTCTTTGTGTTTGAATACATAAGATTGTGAACATGAAAAGGTTCATTATTTTGGGGTGTTACAGAGTTAACTCTTTAAAAGCTAACAGCCATAATTTTAATAAGCCCAGCTTCCAAATATAATCCATATTTGTATAAATATAAAAGATATCCATACATAAGTGAATCTGGTAAAAAAATAGTGGTTAGATAAAGATAATGTCTTAATAGTTGAAGAAGAATGACAAATTGTTTCTTCTAACAATATTGTTGATGAACCACTTTCAGAAAAAATATTTAAGCATTCTTCTTAACTTTAAAAAGGCCAATAAGATGTTCATGCCTTCCTATTATTCTACAATGCTGCTTAAGAATTAAAAAATTACCAGAGTTTTTGATAAAACATACGCATTTAAAATATATTACTTTTATGGTGAAACCTTACTAATTTTACACACACACAAATTCCTATGAATACCTAAAATTTGTATTGCAAAATTAAAATTTAACAAGAAGTCAATTCCAGTTCTTTAATTTGCATATCAAGAGTAGTACTCAAGTACAATTTGACATTTTAAAAAATAGTAATTTGGTATTATTAAGTACAAAATAAATATGGCATCTACAGACTCCAACTGATTGCAATCTGTGCAATAAATTGGTCCATTTTTGGTAGTCATGTGCCAATTAATTAACAATGAACCAAGGCAAAAAATTATGAAACAAGTTATGCTTGAACAAGAAGTCCTGCTCACAAGTTATGATGCTTTAAATCTCATTCAGATTTTAACAGACTGATAAACAGAGACCTTATGCTTTAAAAATTAAAACTGGCTTATTCATATAAGAATTAGGATGAAAAGCAAAATTCATTTGTTGATTTCTCCTTTAACACATCAATCTTCAGTCAGTACAAATAAGAGAACTGTTAAAACAAGAATAATTGCATACACCAAAATGATCTACTGTTCCCTTTTTAAAAAAAAAAAAATAACACATCACATGATAACAATGAGTTATTTTGTCCACAGTAGTGTCTGTACTGGCAAGGAAAGAAAATTCTATATATTAAAAAAAACTACTGTTTCAAAAAAATAAAAATTACGTTCCTTTTACAATTTGAAATAATTCCCTGAAGCAACTCATCTTAGTCAACATTCAGATTGCAAGACATACTTCTCTTTGGGTTAGAGATCAACATGGCCACATTATAAGGAAAAGGATGTCAAAAAGCGTGCATTAGATGCAAGTAGGAGGGTCTGGTCTTGGCTAGCTTCCACGGGCATCTTCATTCCCTCGGCTGTCCTGTATTGCAGTTGTCGTAGCGGTAAAATGGTAATGCAATCGCTCATCCCGAAATTCAAAGTCATTGGTAATATGTTGGATGATGCCGCCTTTCACCAGCTTCTCTCCATACACTACAGCTTCTCCACGGTCCGAGGCAAGGCCAACTTCCAAAAGCCAGTTTACCAGATCACAGCCGAAGAAGACTCCAGTCACAGTCTTTGTGCCACACCTGTATGTCAAAGGAAGGATTCACCCACATGTTCTGTAAATCTCGTACCACCACTGCTTGTTGGATGAAGACAAAGGAAAAACAAGGAAAGACAGCATGATAGTTAGAAGGAAGTTAAAAGAAGGCCTAATAGCCAAGTATACAATTAAAGCCGTTTTCCTTTTTGGCAGCCCTCAATCGCCATTTTTTTAGCCAAAATGCATGCAAGCATCTAATGAAAGCATCACATACTATATGGTTAGTGTAAAATTATTAACTGTTAGTTGACTACTGATAATCTTAGAATCTGAAATTAATCTTTAGTCCACAGAAATTACCACTGGAACGATATTGTAAGTTCTTGACTTACAACCATTTGTTTAGCGACTGCTTGAAGTTAATGCCAAAAGAGTGACCTACAACTGGATCCAAGTTCAGGTGCTGGGCATGTATTTACAATGGTTGTCATATCCTGGGGTCACCTGATCACCATCTGTGGCTTTCCCAGCCAGCTTCTTATAAGCAATTTCAAAAGGGAAGCCAGATTTGCTTAATGGCTGAGTTATAGTGATTCACTTCACAACCATGGCAAAAAAAGGTTCTAAAATTGGGCATGATTCCCTTAACAACCATTCTGCTTAACAATGAAAATTCTGTTCCCAATTGTGGTCATAAATCAAGGACTGACTGTACAGTAGTAGAAGACTTAATGGTAACATTTTAGATGATAACCATATCAAATTCTATTTCAGAAGGAAAAGTCCTAAGTGAGCATGCAAAAGGCTCAGATATTCTATTCAAGGTCTGTACATGCTTCAAAAATTATTTTGAAAACATATTCTGGGAAGGCATGAGAGCCAGGAGCCTTTCATTTTCTTTTCAAGTTTCAAGCACTCCTTCAAAGCAATTTTTGGCTGAATTATTTTCTGAAGCACATACAGCTTTAGTAAATGCGTTCAGCATAGCATTTGATTAAATGCCTTTTTTTTGTTTTATATGCTCAAGGTTTTTCTTTTATGGATAGTGTAGACTTCCATTTGCAATCTGAAAAGGAACAAATTCAGGGAGAATTAAATAAGTTTGTCTGCTCTGTAGGTTAAAATTGGTTCTCTTAATCCTAAAATGCTTATTAAGCAAACTAATACACAGAGGGTTTGAGAAACAATATAATCGGTTAAGATTCATTTCAAACTCTAAGAAGTGTTTTTTCTCTCAATTCATAGCTGAAAACTGCATGCAACCTGGTGCAACCACCTCTAAAGCTAATGCTGAGTATCTCAGGCAGCATTTTGCTCTACTAATGCATGATTTGGATAAGGGTTGAAGTCAACAATGAAAACAAGGCATGCCTTGCATAAAGTCTTTCTATGACTTAACATGTCTGTATTAACTATGTACCAACAGTCACAGGCCCAACTTTCCATATGTAGAACTATTTTTTGTAAGTATAAAAGCACTCTTCTAAGAGAAGTGTTTGTGAATCTACATACATACTTAATGTCAGGAAGCCTTGGAGTGGTCACAACAAGCCTTCAAATGGATGCAGTACTTCAATGTTTCAGTCAATAGAAGAACTACGTATGACGCACTCGTCCAAGTGGTTTTCTAGAACTTCTGGGTTTAGGTCTAATTAAATGTTACTGTACAGAAAGCAACTATTCCGTGATCTAAAGTTAGGCCAAGCCAACATACAGACTACGTAAGATAGCCTTTTAATTAATAAGCTAATGTTAATTTTGATTAAGAGAACATGGGAACATATAACAAAATCAGTGTTGGGCCAACAACATACATTAGGTTTCTAATGCCAGGCATTCATCTGAGAAGAAAAGAGAGATAAATAGATGAAAAGGAGAACAAGAAGGGGTAAGTCACTTATTATTGCAATCTGTGTAGATCACACAGGGAGAGTGATTTTTAAAAAGCAACAGCGTTGATCCATTTTTCTTTATGTAATATTAATACTTTAATATTAAAAAAGAATTTTAATATTTTGTATTCCTAGGTTTTTCAAGAAATATAAAGAAAGAAAATTTAAAAATTATTGTAAAATGCAGAACAAATATTTAAGAATCATTTATTTCCCACTTCCACAGAATTTTATATCCCAAAATGGAAGTGTCGAACCCCCATCGATACAACAGCTGGTTCGACACAGCCTTGAACCTGGGGAGGGGCAACACCTGGGAGGAACGTCAAATATCCAGAGCAGCAAGCTCCGGAACCTCAATCAAGAGTCTCAATTAACAGCATGTGATCCTGCATGGACTAGTTTGAACTGAGTCATTAATCCTTACTTAAGTTGATCCCTTAATTATTATCTAATTATTGACTAATGGGGGAAGTGTGGCGACCAGGGATTGGCTAATGCCACACTTCAGGGTGGGGTTTGTAAGTTTGGAGATTTAAGGCATGGAAACAAGCTATACGATGTTATCTTCTTTATCACTGTGGCGATTGTTCCCTGTTATATTTTTTCCTGTGAATAAACAAGTGTCTGCAACAGTTTGACTGCATTTATTTCTGGAGAGAGAAGGCAGGAGCTGACAGGAAGTTTGGGGAGATATGCAATCCTAAACTTGAGACATGGCATGGGAATATCTTGAAACAACAGTTGAATCACAGTTTAGGATTTCAGAAGAGAAGATGCTAAGATTAAGAAGGCCACTAAATCTCCCAGAAGATCACTAAAAACTGGAAAGCACATTATTAATAAGTTATGCTTAAGTTTTATCAATGGCTTCACACAGTTCATGAAAGAAGTCAGGTAATAATAGAAAAGGTATCTTCTTCTGTGACTGCTTTTGTTCATTACAGGTAGTCCTCAACATACGACCGTAATGGCGCCTGCCTATTATGGTTGTAAACCGGATCAGTCATGTGACTGCTAAATTTTACCTTTTTTGTGGCAATTTCTTAAGGAAACACGTCGGTTGTAAAATGAATGTGGTAGTATTAAGCAAACCTATTGTTTACTATGGCGCCATTTGAAAAGTGAAAGTAATGTCTGGTTTTTTTGCAAAAACTTTGTAAAACAGAGTTACGTGACTATGGGACGCTGCAAACAGTCGTAACCACTGCTGTGTTACCAACCGTCTGAAGTGCGGTCACATAACTGGAGGCAACCATGGTAATTGGGTTATAAACAGGGATGGGTTTCTACCGGTTTGGCCTGGTTTGGGCGAATTGTTTGTTAAGCTGGGCTGGTTGTAGCAAACCGTTTCAGTCGGGTTTTTTGGGGGAAAATTTTTTTGGGCCCCTCCCACCCATCCAGACTCTAACTACCTTTATTTTCTCTGTTTACAGTACAGCTGATCGGCGCGGCAGCATGCCTCAGCTGTTTTTCTGGTGGGAGGGGTCAAATTTATTTTATTTTATTTATTTATTTATTTCAAAAACCGACCAAACTAGTTGTTACACCAGTTGAAACCCACCCCTGGTTATAACTCCCTTTTTCCAGGTAGGTCAGTATTCTATGTAGCTCGCCTTAAATGGTCATTAAGTGACTGGAGGAGCCAAAGTCGCCCCGAAGAGCGGCGGAGCGAGGAGGAGCTGCCAGGTGGGTGAAGGGGAGCTGCATCTCCCCTCCCTGCCTTGGTTTTCCTTGTAGCCGACGGCTGGCAACACGGAGGCTAGAAATGGCCACCTCAAAGCTGGGACCATGCTGGAATAAGATGCGCAGGAGGAGAGTTATACGAGCTGAGCAGAAGTCTGTGGATGGGTGAGGTGATCTTTAATCACATTAAAACCCCAGAATAATTGTGCCTTAACGTGATTCTTAATACAATTGGATTAGCGGCGTACTGACTTTGTTTAAGATGGAGATATTTACTGAGACTTTTAGTTTGAAGTCTGGATGAGAACTGAGCTGTGCACCAGACTCAAGTGATATACTGAGAAGATACAACTAAAAGAATCAGTTTAATTGAAAAGCCTAAAAAGAGCTGGAGGTGACTGTGTATCGGCGGATTTAAATAGCTATTATGTATGCAATGGAGGACATAATGGCGGAAAAGGAGGTGGCTTCCCTTCGGGATCGGATGAGAGGTTGGAGAAGACTTTGGATTTAATGTTGGAATTGTGCCACAAAATATTAGTTAACCTAAATGAAGAGCAAACGTCTGACAAGAGTACTTTGATGAGCTGACGGAACAAGGGATGGAGGAGGAGAGACAAGATGAAGAGTGGTGGAAGGAGCAGAGAGTGGCACAGGATCAGCAGGGAGAAAATCAAAATGTGAAACAAAGATCTTTTCTGAAGAAATTGTCATAGTGGCAGGAAGGATTAAGCGGAATGGGAGAAATATTGGTAACATCAAAGGAAGGGGAGAGCCTGTAACAGAAAGCCTTGGGAAATTTTTTAGGGGAGGATGAAGAAGGCGGATGTGGAAATTGGAGTATGGGAAGAAGACAGGACGTTCAAGACAGATAATATTTGTTAGAAAAAAATGGTGAGATGATGGCTAGCAGTAGCCATTTTAAAAAGGAAGTAGCGTGACTAAATAATTATGGCAGGTGTTAATGTAGGGGAATTTTAATTTTAAACCTTAATCTATATGGATGAAATGATAATATTGGATAGAAGAAGTTGAGAATTGTAGGTCAGGTGCTTCTATGTCATGGTTAATTTGATCTTAGTGTTTATTGTTTAGAATAAAAAGGAGGGAGGGATTTCAAGAAGAATTTTAATTTTATTGTTAAGTACACTATTTTTAGAAGAATCTTTAGAATTCAAATCTGGAAGGAATTGGAATTGGAAATAAGATGATGAAGTGAACACATGCTACAATCTGTTTGTGATAACATATTGCTTGATATATAATTTTTTTAAAAATTAAACAGCAAAAGTTAATAGCAATAGCATGCAGACTTATATACCGCTTCACTTTATAGTCCTCTTTAAGTGGTTTACAGAGTCAGCATATTGCCCCCCAAAATCTGGGTCCTTATTTTACCTGCCTCGGAAGGATGGAAGGCTGAGTCAGCCTTGAGCCTGGTGAGATTTGAACTGAATATCAATTCAGAAATAATTATTTACAAATCAACAATTAACCAAGTGTCTGCTTAATGGTATTTGGAAACCTGTATACTCCAAGTAAAAAGAAGGGTATCAACAGATGCAGAGCAGACACTTGGTTTGCTCTGCATTTCTACATGGGAGAAAATCAGTTTTAACACTTATGAAGAACTCCACCTTCTGTCCTGAACAATGCTTCTCACACACACATCTCTGTGGTAGCTAACAAACTGTTGGCATGTCATCCGAATCTCCTCTGGGACAGACGATTCCCTCTGTTCCATAGTTCTAGCACCCCAAAGGAATTCAAGTCTACATGGGAGAAAAAAGCCCATTTGAAATACTGCCTGGAAAAAGCATAACACAAGGATTCGATTTTAAATATTTTTGCCTGTGAGATTTTATTGTTATTGTGAACTGGTCAACTTGTGATGACCAGGTTTTTGAAGCAACAAGTGAGAAGAATTAAAATAGTTGAAATATTTTTTAAAGCTGGCTATTAAACTGAAGAGGAGATGAATGGGAGCGAACTCTTTTTTTCCTACATTGATATGCACTGTGACCTAATCCACACACATATATGGATCCTAAGTTCCTTCTCAATTTGAGAAAAAAACCTCTGTCAACTCAAACTTCCATTTCTTATTTTTCTCCAATATTCAACATGTTGCCAAGGTTCCCTAACCCTCCAAAGCAGGGGCTGCAAAGGAGGAGAGGAGGAAAAAACTGTACAAGGAGGGAATAAAATCACATTCTATGAATGAAAGAACTATTTCGTTCATGAAAAAAAATAATTATATTCCAAGGCTATATAATCATGTAAACATAGACATTTTATACCACCTTAAAAAGTATTTTATGGATAACTCATACACAAGCCTATATGTCACATTGATACCATGGAATTCAATTAAAGCAACATTATTTAATGGTTCCCCAATCCAGAATGTGTTAATATAAATTGATGCTCTATAGAGAAATGTATTGCTTCATGCATGTATTAAAAGGAACAGAATTTTAAAATAAGCTAGATTACTGTTTTGTAAAAAGGAACAGCATCTGAGTTAAAAGTTCTCAAGGCAGCTGAAATTAAATGGATGTATAAACTGTTAAAATTACCTCCTTTTGAATGGAAGAATAATTAGATGTTTGTCTAAACCAAACATTCCAAAAGAAATGAATCCCTGAAAAAGAAAAAAATAAATACTATAATAAAAAGATTCTGGATGAACAATTTTATACAAGTTCCTGAAATTAAGTTTTTAATTCTAATGAAAAGACAGAATAAAAACCTATTTTATAATGTTTAAATTTATTTAAATAAAATTCAGAGTACAAGGCAAGATATATAGGGTGGGGCAGGCGGGAGGTGGGGCAGGCAGGAAGGAGGGAAACCGGGAGGAGCTGTTGCCGCTGTTGGATGCAGGGAGGGAAGAGCTCTGGCACAGCACGGCCCGCCCGTTACTCTCTTCACTTGAGGTGGCGGCAGGGGGAGGAGTAATCACCGTCCCTGCTGTGATCCTTGCCCATGAGGGGATTGTGCTTGGGCGTGCACAAAGGTAATTCTCCTCTTTTCTCTCATCTATCTTACACACACACGCGCACGCACACACACACACAAAAGCAGGATACTCTCCTGGGCCGGGACCACAGCAGTGGCAACGGTGACCCCTCCTCCTACTCAGGAGAGTAGCCAGCCGGCCGTGCTACGTAAGAGAGCCAGAGATCTTTCCTATCTGCATTTGGCAAGCTTCTCCCTTTCTGAGCTGACACGAAGGTGACTATGACTGGCACTGAGCTACCGCAAAGGACGGGCAGTAGGACAAGAGAGAGAAATGAGAAAATGAGGGAGGGAAAGAGGAAAGAGAGAAACAAATGAGAGAGAG
>JANHFQ010002163.1:30800-42512 GCA_032468035.1 Aparallactus werneri
CGGGCCCCGAATTAACTGGGTCAGGTCCATGGCTGTCATGGACATTACATTTACATTACACATATGGAATTGCCAAGCACTTCTAACCCCATTTTAAAATAAATATGCCATAGGCAGATTATTGAATGTGAAGTTACGTCTAAGCAGAAATGAGTTTGCATTCCCACTAGAGCAGATCCAGGTAAGGAATGGATTGTTCTTATATAATGAACAATTATGCAAAAATACTTATTTAGCTGGTGAAGCACCTTCTAATTAAAATTGAAAAATCCTCACTGATTAATTCAGTAACCTACTAAAGCTTTTGAAGTAAGAAAGACTTCCACAAAAATAATTGTCAGTATCTTTATTCATACTCAACTTGCTTTCAAACTATCATTACTATTTAACAAAAAAAAGTCATGCAAACAAAGTATAATTGTTAAGTTAAAGGAAAAAGTGCAACAATTTGTACATTAGTCTCGTCCATTTTTAAAAACATCTTCTCCCAGCAAATGAATGGCCTTTCCATTTACTTTACAGTACCATGCGATTATTAAATAGTTAGAAAACATTTTTTCTGTCTTCCAAATAGAAATATTGAGCCTTAAAATAGTATCATATATAAAATGTAAAATTTGATTGGTTTGACTTTTGTCCAAAGAGAGAATAGGACACAGCAAATATGATGTGATAGTTCCCATCCTTTCATGCGAAAAATTCATAGTATTGAAGCTATAAGATACTCCTTCCATGTGGCACGTGGATCTCAGGCTTTACATTGACAAAAATTACATTACATGTTTATTAAATTGGATTTTGTAAACCTTCTAAGCAATGAAAAGTAATAAAAGCTCTGAGGTTTGTTGTTTGGGGCATTGATTACAGTAGAAATAAATCCTAGGCCTAAATTCTGCATAATAATTAAGTATAAGCAACCTGTCTATCTTAAATGAGATAGTCATGAAATGGTTAAAATTAACATTTTGACTCCAATCCACATGGGATCTGGAGAGGGAGGGATGCAGGTTCATCTATAGATTTTCAGAAGTGTCTGTTCTTGTAAAAGGCTTTTTTTTTGTTCAATTGTGTCTGGACAAATCCCTGCAGTTTTCTTGGTAAGGTTTTCAGAAATGATTTGCCATTGACTCCTTCCTAGGACTGAGATAAAGTGACTGGCCCAAAATCTTGTGGACTTTGTCCACAAGACAGGATTAGAACTCGCAGTTTCCCGGTTTCTAGCCCAATGCCATAACCACTATACCAAACTGGCTCTCTGTAAATCACTCCCTAAGATGGAAAGATGGATTGCAGTGGAAAGCTTGAGGCACACTCAGGGGAGAAGGGGTGTCTTGTTAAAAATGGGTGGATGTACATATGTTATTTGCATACTTTACCCCAAAATCTCTTTCACAGAGATTGTCATGAGGTTTGCATAGGAGAAATTCCCTGTGATTTTTGTAAAAATTTGGACATCAAGTCGAAATGGATTCAGGCTGTCTCTCCATAAACAATATGACACTCTTTACATCAGATGTTGAGAGTAATCATATCAGTCTTTGACAATGATCAGAAGACACCCAATTACCTCTGAGAAAAACCAAGTTCTCCAGCTTTTTGTCTTGTCACACTAATTTTTATGATGATATAAATGTGCAGTTCGCTTATGGTTTGAAATAAAGTGATTTAATTTCTGTTGATGGGAATAGTTGCCTTCAAAAATCCTCCCGCCTTCTGTGTTTCACAAAATCTTGCCTTAAAATATATGGTGTCCAATTTCTTGATCTGGACAATATGCTACAACACTCCTTTATGCTTTTGCTTATGCAAAATTTGAACCCCTTTAATAGAAAAACTGCCTTCAAACTTTAGCAAAAGCTGCATCTTGCAACGTCTGCACAGAACTTTGCTTGGCAAAAGCTAAAATATTCCAGATCGTGTATGAGACACATATTGGGTTATGCATTTCCCCCCCTCACCAGTACTATTAAAAGTTGTATAAAAAGTACAAATAGCACAGCATATTCAGCAAAATATGTAAATTGTTGGATTCTCTATTAAAAAATTTAACACTTGTTTTTTTAACCGTAGAAGTGCAGCAAGAATAATAACCAAACAGACCTCACAGTAGACTGTGAGGAATAATATTATTATCCCCATTTTACAAATGAGGAAATTGAGGCAGAAAGTTTCATACCTTGCCCAAGGCCACAAAGGGAATAATTGGCAGAGTTGAGAAAAGGGAGTCCATTATTCCTAGATCCCACACTTATAATACAGCTATGAAAACACCTATATTGTCTCCATTAAAGGTAATCCTCGACTTACGATCACAATTGACTCCATTTCTGTGGCTAGGCAAAATAGTTGCTGAGTCAGTTTTGCCCCATTTTATGCCCTTTCTTGCCACAGTTCTTAAATGAATTTATGAAGTTGTTCAGTTAGCAACACTGTTGTTAAGTGAATCTGGATTCCCCATTGACTTCACTGGTCAGGAGGTCACAAAAGGTGATCACATCACCCCAGGATGTTGCAACAATCATAAATACACGCCAGTTGCCAAACATCCAAATTTTGATCACCTGACCAAGGGGATGCCACAATGGTTGTAAGTGTGAAAAAGGATGATAACTCACTTTTTTCAGTGGCACTGTAACTTCGAGCGACCACTAAATGAACTATTGTAAGTTGAGGACTACCTGTAAATATTTTCATATCCCACGAAACCTTTCATTGGCAGGCATTATAAGGTGGTATAAATGCCAAGCTTCACTGACCCAACTATTTACTGATGAAGTGATAAAACAACGAACGGCGTTAAATCACTGTAAAATTTAAATATTTCAGGTACTGTAATTTTGAATTTGCTTCTTACATTGTGAATAAACAATTGGAGGGTGTTTTAAGGAGGGGTTGAAAACAATCACAATGGAATTTTTGCAATTTAACACATTTTACAGAAGTAATGACAGCTGTCATAACTATTTAATGCTCAATATAATTTCATTCTTTCCCACCCTCACCCTCCCAATTTCTATATTGAAAGTAAAATATTTTATCTCTAAAACAATGTATAAAGTTTGATTCGGGGCTTTTAAATAGACATGAATACATTTAACTCATGCAAAATAAGCTTACGCTCACAAGCAGTCCATGCCAAATATGTTCCGTTAAGCGCTTGAGTTGTACTCCTACACATTTCTTCATTGGGCATATCCCTCTGGAGTAAAGAGGGGGCAGGAGAGAGGGTCAAAGGTGGGGGGGATGGGGTGATGCCCTAATTATATCAAAGTATTACTTTGGGCAACCTTCAAAAGTGTATTCTTATAAGATGTTCCGTTGGTCTCATTTTGCATAAAAAATTATTCCGAAGTTGAACCCATAGTTTGTTCTGTGAAAAGATGCTTTCTAAATTGATGATACTGTATACAGTCTTAGTCTTAAGTCAAGTAAAGATTGCTTTAATTCCACGTACTGTTAAGCCAAACAGGAAAACCTATCTGCTACGTTGGCTGATCTATTTTAGTTTCTAGAAAGCCCACGGACAAAGCAGCAAAGTGGAAGTTAAATACACACAGAACTTAAGCACTTGGGTGAGGAGAAGCACTACTCTTTAATTAGTTAATTACTGAAAACAAAGGAAAGGGATTAGAGTCCCTATAGGTTGCTTTTGTGGGACTTAATTCAGAAGCTAAATTCTAGGAATTGTAAAGCCCTGCTCTAGCAAAGTCATCCCGAATCAGATACTTAGACAAAACCCTTAAAAAGCAAACGTATAGGCCTAAATTACCGTAACTAGAGCAGGTTTAACTCAGAGGGCTAAGGAGAAGACACTCGCCATGACTATTGCCTTTCAAAGCCAAACTCTATGGCACCAATGATAAAGTGTTTTAATGCCAGTAACCTGGCATTCAGATTTTAAAACAGGAAGTTAATAATGATGTTAACTATTCCTACAAATTTAGCAGGAGGATACAGAAGCCCAAGTACCAAACTATTTTGTGGTGGGAGATGAAAGAGGTGTCTACAATTATGCAGGAGCTGAAGGAGGTGATTAGGAAGACGTGGTTGTTTTTTCTTCCCTCAAAATATTAGAGCATATTATCAGCATCCATTGATAGAGATGGAGGACAAAAAGAAAAGTCATCTCACAACACAAACACAAGTATGGAATGTGGCGGAAGATGCAGCAACATCCAACACTGATTGTATTGAAAAGTTTAGAAAATTCATGGAGAGCGAGGCTCTTAATGGTTACTAGTCACGGATAGACCAATTTGACCTCAATGCCTCTTTATTTATTTATTCTTTAATAGTAATTGCTAAGGACCTATGCTCTTTTGTGAGGCCAAAGTCTCATACCAGACAAATCTTTGAACTTGAATGTGCTGGGATTCTTTATGAATGAATGAAAGCATCTTCATAGCAATAGGGAAACAGCAAGAATGAGAATATACGGGGTTTGTGCAATGTGCATGTAGGTGCTCTTGGGAGTGGAGTATTGTTGGGTCAATTCATTTTCATTAAAAAAAAATCTTAAGCAACATCTGCTCCAGGTTTACTATTCTGCTTAATAAATTTTGTCACCTCCACATCCTGTGCCTTTTAAGAAAGAATACAAAGCTTTAGGGTAATGTGGGACTGGCCAATGACAAAAAATATTGCAGTTTTGTTCAGCAGACCTAAACAAATGAACATGAGTATTTATCTAAATAAATTTAACAAGGAATGCATTTTTATTATCTTAACAAAGGTAATTTCTCTCATCATACTGGAAAAATATACAGGGGCCTTCAAATGTGTGCAGACTTCATGGACCTGTTGATTGTATTTTTAATGGTGCATTATGGCTGAAACTGAAGTATTTGTTTAATGACCAAAGACTGCTTGAACTTGTCAAGATCCTGTATCCATCCTTCATCTGATATAGCAACGCAGGCCAGTTTTATTGAAGTCTTCCCCGGGTCCAGGGAATAGGGAAGGAAAATGTTTTAATCTTTTCTCAAATTATTATACTTGATTCAAAAATGTATTAAATAAGCTTGATACACATTTGTCAGGATTTGGAAGGGGGAATGTTTATGTTTTAAACACAATCATTCTCTTGTTATAGACTTGTATGAGCTAACTGAATTATTAAATGATGGTAAATGGTCAATTTTTCAAATTTTAGAACAGTTCCTTAGGAATCAATTAGGCAAAGTCACAATCATCAGAAAGATAAGCAACTCAACATATACTGTAGGTCAAGACTTTCCTGCATTATTTTTCTCATTGGTGTAAGTTATGCTTTCCATAAGTTCGGGGTTCCAAACTGCTGGTTTCTTTTAAAAGAGATCAATATCTTTCCATTGTTATTCAAGTTTTTAGTGTTGAAGTTAATCTGCCACCTCCTTTATGGTGCTGCCATTTGGATCCTGAGAATGGCTTCAAATGTGAATCACAGCCAACTGGTTTCTTGTGTGCCTATTTACAGTTCCCAAAATATATTTCCAATACAGTCATTTTATTGGAAACAGGACAATCTCCTTTAGAGATCAGGGCATGGCTCTTTGGTCTGTTGTGCTTGCCGAGTGACCCTATTTTTAGGATAATCCTAGATTTATTTCCTTATCTCCCAGCAGAGGGCCACAACTGCTCCTAGCTAAATTAGGAAGCCCAAGAAGCTATTGAATTGAGCTACCACCCACTATTTCTCTACCTGAGTAAGGGATAATTCTGCCGCTGCACTAATATTTGGAGTATTTCCCTTCCAGGCCTCTGAGTTTATACTCATTCATCTTGTGCACCAAATTCATTGGGCATTTTAATTGAAAAGTAGTTTCGGCCAATTTCTTATCTTAATAGACTGCTTGCAATTAATTTTCAAAACCTTGTTTGGCAAAGCTGAATATGCAGGTAGTCCTCAAGTGGGATCAGAATTTCCACTGCTAAGCAAGGCAGTTGTTAAGTGAGTCCTGCCTGACTTTACAATCTTTTTTTGCCATGGTCATTAAGTGAATCACTGCAGTTAATGTGGCCATTAGGCAAACCTGGCTTTCCCCCGTTGACTTCGTGTGTCTGGGAGGGTCACAAATGGCAATCATATGATGCTGCAAACATAATAAATACATGGAAGTTGCCAAGTGCCTTGAATTTTGATATGTTGGGATGCTGCAACAGTCATAAGCACGAGGACTTGTTGTAAATCACTTTTTTAGTGCTTTTGTAAGTATGAATGGGTTTAAGTTAAGGATTACCTGTAATCTCATTAATTGTAATTACCATTTTACAAGGAAGACATGAGGGGGATCTGTCAATTCTAGGGAGCATGCCCACATAATGAACAAGCAGTCAGGCCTAAGCAGCAGGTTTTTCTAGATTGTAATTTTTTTTTTTTACATTGCAGCAAGTCAGCAATTGATTGTACCTATATCAGGGGTGAGCTGCTGGGGGTTCGCACGGGTTCAGGCAATCCTCTTGTGAAGAGTCTGCCCAGTTTGGCAAATCTCCAAATGCCACTCCTGGCTGACTCCGCCCCTCCCAGGAGGTCTCTACGTGGCCTGTTTTGGATGCCAGGCACGTGCAGGGCCCGCGCGGAGGGTCAGGCGAAAAATGGGCCTCTGGAAGTCCAAAAACAGCCCTATTTCCGGTCTCAGGAGGGCCTCTGGAGCCCGGGGCAGGCCATTTTCACCCTCCCAGAGACTCGAGGAAAGCCTCTGGAGCCTGGGGAGGGCAAAAAACGGTCCCCCGTTTTGACTCAGTTGACTGACCTGCCAATTCAATGCAACATCTTAGCTGAAGGATAAAATAAAATGCCAAAGGTTAGAATCCATGGCCATTAAGTACAAGGCAACAAGGATTGTCTCCTAGGATAGGGATTAACTGGGTCACTGCTGCGTTGCATTTTTATACTGTGTATGTTGGGGGGCTTTGTTGGATTTATTTGTTTGCTTCTTGTCTTGGCTCTTGCCATCAGCTATGAATTGTCAACTGAGATAATTAAAAAGAAGACAACTCCATTTGTAGAGCTATTTTCCCCGCTTCAACTCCCTCGAGATGTGGCAAGATAACATCACAGTTAGACTGAGGGCAGCAGAGTGGGGAAGGCTGTTGAATCATTTATAACACCAACGAACATCTAAGAAATACTGAACAGGGGACCAAAATATAATTTCATAGCATAACTTGTGTATATCATTTAATACAGTCTATGGTAAGTGCTACACATTTAAGTCCCTATGATCACCTTAAGAAGAAATTGGACAAGTATTTGTGTGAAATGGTGTAAGGTCTCCTGTTTGAGCGGAGGGTTCGATTAGAAGACTTCCAAGATCCCTTCAAATTCGGTTATTCTGATAGCAGTGCCTTCTTGAGCAACTTCTCATATTTGTTTATTTAATTTTAATAAATAAAATTTAATTTCTCGTTATCTAATACTTGGATAAGAAGAACACAGTGTGTTGTTTGGTCTATTTAGTCTACTATTGCCAGCTTTAGGAGCTAGTTGTTTTCTAGGGCCAAAGAGTGATACTATTTCCCATCACTTACAAAACAATTCTCTAACTGGAAAGGAGGCGGATGATACCCCAGCCTTTCAACATGCAAATCAGGGCCCTCTTCAGCTATGGCCTTCCCTTTCCTTGCAATCTTTTGAGAGATTTGTAGTGGGGAAGGTATGCTATCCAAATTGATAGGATTAGGGAGGAAAACAATATGTTGGGACGAATTAAATTAGATTTAATTAAAATTATTATTTTTCATGTAATATGTTCCAAATCTACATCATTTACATTTTTGCAACAAATTATTCGGTGGTTGCAAATCTAAACTCCACATTTTGAGAGTCTGAATCATATGTCATGGGATCTCTTTTTGATAAAGATATTCAAATATCCCAGACTTGAATAAAATTATTCAATCATCAGATTTTACACAAGAGAAACTTGGCATTTTGTTCCTTTCGCTGTGGAAATGTTATGCAGAATTTTGGCACTTATTAATAGCAGTGTTATTGCTTTACGTATAAAGTATAAACAAAATCCTTAGTTTCTTGAAGAAAAGTTTTCTACTTAGGGTGTTCATGGTAATTTTTCATTATGTTTCCTCAGATACTATTACCATGACAGATGCATCTCTTCAATAACTTAAAGTGTGTTTGAATAAAATAAAACTTTAAATGCCCAGTCTATGGACTGGTGGTTGTTCTGTGCCCCAGCCTAATGACATTATACCCTTAAAAAGGAAAATGTGCACAACTTTTTATAACACTGGCAATGTCCACAAAAAATAAGCAAAGAGAAATAGATGTCAATTAAATTTTATCTAATATATTCAATCTTTTTATGTTTAATGATGGCTTTCTGTATATTGGTTATTGTAAGTATAAATATTAATATTTGTTATATTTAAATATATTTATACTATTAAAGAGCAGCTAAATCTGCAGAGCTCTTACAGGCTGTAACAATTTCCAATATTACATCCACTTAACAACATGTGTATCTCCTGCTTTAAGATATTTGTTGATACTGTGGTTTTCATCAAGGACACGGCTGCTTAGTTTGATTCTCAGCTGAACGAGAGATGCAGTGCATTTTTGCAGAGCTATTTATTTCTTTGTCTGTCCATTTGGAACACTAGATATAGGAACTGGAATAAGAAGTGTGGCAATGAGAGGAATATTTTTTAAAGGCGTAGCACAAAGCATACAAAAACTGTTAACTATCACATGCAAAAATCTCATTACATGTTTGGCAAGATGGCAGTGTGCTTGTTATTGATTTATTAATTATTTATTGGATTTGTATGGCTGCCTATCTCACAGAGTGATCATAGATAGGCGGCTCACAACATGGCATCTGAAACTAGCATCCTCAATTTTCCCACATAGCACACTTGTTTCACAGCTTACATGGGGTTTATTTGGGGCTTAGGTATAGGGTCACTCCTACAGATACTTTTTGGCACACAGGTGTAGAGGAAAATACATGCTATCATGTGTGAGGACCTGGCTTATTTTGTCATTACTGCACACTTTCTGACAGCCTGTGTTCAAAAATAGCCTTCCTAATAAATTCTGAGGAAACTAAAAGTATGTTTCTCTATGTGTTCTGTTCAATGTAGCTTGTGGTGTATGTTTTTTATATCCTAAAGAGTTGCAAAAGAAAAGCAAAAAAGCAAGTGTAAAATGACCCTTGCCCAGATCCTTGGAGAAAATAAATATGTTCAGGAAAGCAATAATTTTCCAAAGAGGATTTTCACACATTGTAAGCTGGTATGAAAAAAGTAATCTTCGAATACAATTGGGAACATTTTCTACTGAATTTTGTGGAGTATTTTTCATTTTGGGAATGCATTTTTGTGTGGCAAAACGGATAAGCAGTTGGGCCGTCCAGGGATTTACATGCACATATTTTGGCAGCTAAATGTACAGAAATTAAGAGAGAAAACATTACAAGAAAAAGTCTATCACATTTACATGCAAAATATTACAGGCCCACTATTTAGTGACCTTTAAAATGGGTTAAATTCAAGTAAAATGCTGAGGGGAAGAGAAGAAATGAATTAATTTAAAAGCAAGGGAGTAAAATTCTATGAAATATCTGATTATAGCTCTAATATATTGTTTTCCTGCTTCAAAGTAATAGATATGCAGTAAGTGCCAGCATCCTCTTGAAAGAAAGACTCTCATTAAAAAAAAGCACAGGTCTCAAGTTCTTGCATAATTGTCAAAACTGCTTTTTAAACGTCTTGAGATCAAACAATTGATTCAGGGACATGTTGCAAGTTCTTCAGCAAGAAATGAGGGGAATTGACATGGCATGCACCAGCAGCTCCTCCTACTAGCTGGGAGTGGGTAAACTTTGCACATCTGTGTGCATTGTGTTCACTGTGCTCAAAATCTCATTGCAGTTTAGGATAATTTAGCAGTAGAGCTACATAAAAATAAGCAGGGAAGAGCACAGACTTCCCTAAACTATCAACAAGGTGCAGAACTTTAAAAATCCCAAACAAAACAAAACAAAACTGTAATAGAACATTAAGCTGTAGCTAAAAGGTTCGTCNNNNGTTCGTCCCAAAGAACCTACCCTTATATAGCACAGCTGTGTCTTATTAAAATATGTATTATGTGTATCACAGGTGATACAATTACTTATAATATAGATTCACTTAATGTTGTTCATTAAACATGCAAAATTCATTGCATGATGCATATTCAAAAATGTATTTAACAATTTCCAACAACAGTTGAAGAAAACTTATTCTGTGTTAGGTTTTCACTTTGATTTTTGTGGTTCCAAGTATTCTAAACCAATCTGTTAAAAGCTGAAATTATTTGTAGAAACATTCCTTAATGATTTCAGGCTTGACTCTGAATTCTACATCTCTATTAATTTACTGTACACTTTTTATATTCTATTCATGCAGTTTACTAAATAAATAAGTATAAATCGAAGAGTTAAGGATGTGTAGATTCAGAGCCCAGTTAAGAAATATTTAGGATAAAATATTAAAACTGGCTTTACAATAAACTTGACTAGTGATGTAAATTAAATAGTAAATTGGCACCCCGGATCATAATATAATCTCATGGAGATTAAAAATAATACATATATCAGTATTATGCAGTTTGACCTTCATCATAGGCTCTAGTTAGTATTCATCCTATGCACATAATTTTTATTTTATACTAAAAACTTTATATTGAAAACTTATACGAAACCTCTACCTTGATCAAGTAATTTTAAAAGCTTTTATGGGCCTTCATTGTCCATGTCTTTGTTTTATCATATCTGGCCAATTGTAATATTGAATAAAATTTTCTGGATTTTCCTTTATTCCATTTCCCCCCAGGCCCCTTATTCTTCAGTCATATTTTCACCTCTTTTTTTCCTTAAGCTGACATGATCATCTCAGATTCATTATTAACTGTTTAAGAAAAAGTTTTCAGAGGTACAGGAGATAGAGAAAAATAGTCAAAGTTATAAAAATGACAAAGGCTAGCATTATTCTATAAGCTTCAGTGATTCCTAGATAAATACACTGGGTGATTTTCTACGTTCACATATTCCTTGGCATCTTTCCTTCTTCGTTACCCCTACAATTCGCAGACCTGAATGGAATCAACAAGGCAAAGGTCTAAAAACTCCAGGGCTAAGGGCAATTTCCCACTGGGGAGGGCTTTCCTGAGTCTATTGTTTTCATACTTCACACTGCAACATGGGATGTACAAACTGTGGGTTGACATAGGAGAACCCCTCAAAATCTGCTTGGTCTATGTTAGAAATGACCAGCTGATCGGGTGGCGTTAATACTGGTTGTCCTCTGGTAAAGAATTTGTCGAAGTTTTCGGCACCCTTGCCACACTGCAATAAAAAAAAAATTAAATAAATTACAAATTGGAAAGCAAGTTTAAGTAAACAGATGCTAGATTACTTAAAAACTCTTAACCTGCTCTGAGGATCCTAGAAGGGAAGCACATTTTTTTGGTCTTGAATGAAAGGGCTATAATAATATTCTTCATACTAAAAGTCACAACTGTCTTAGGTATTATGTTCAGGTGGATAAAAACTAAACCTGGTGACCGGGAATATGAAAAGTAAGAATGCTTGTGCTGACTAGACCATCTGGTTCAACAATGGTGAACTACGGACTGGCATCGGACCGGGTTATCTTAGAGCAGTGTTTTTTAACCTTTTTTGGGCAAAGGCACACTTGTTTCATGAAAAAAATCACAAGGCACACCACCAT
>JANHFQ010002163.1:72145-82390 GCA_032468035.1 Aparallactus werneri
AGTGGGCCATTTTGAATTTTTTTAATTATTATTTGGGGGGGAGCTGCTGGGCCTCTCACCCACCTGCAGTCTATAGCTACCTTTATCCACTGTGTTTGCAACACAGCTGAGCTGCTTTTCCACCTAGGCTGGGGCTTCTGCAGGAAGTTTGTTTGACAGCCCATCAGCTGTGCTGCAAACAGAGCAAATAAAGGTATCTATGGCATGCAAGTGAGTGGGAGGGCCCATTTTAAAATTTTTTTTTATTTTTTAAAAAACTGACTACCTAACCACACCCACTAAGCCATGCCCACTAAGCCACACCCACAGAGCTGGCTGGTAAAAAAATTGAAACCCACCCCTGATCACCTTGATATATATGCCTATTCACATGATCAAAAGTTGCATGCTCTCCCCTGCCTCTCCAGGCAGCAAACACATTGTAAAGGAAAATGTCTGGCCTGTTGCTACTAAATTTATTAGTGAAGAGGAAGAATCCCAAGGCAGGAGGGAGATGGGGCAGCACAATCCTCAGTCCTTAAAAATAGTCTTCAGATTATAAGCCGAATTCAAAGTTCTGATGGCCACACCCCTCCACATCACATGATCACATTTTGGACACTCAGCAACCAAGTCACATTTATGGCCATTTGCAGCAAACCTTGGTCATGTGACTCTGATTCATTATGGGTTTTTTTTTTTTGCCAAAAACCAGCATTTACTTCCAGTTTCTGTCAAAAAGCAACCATTGTCAAAAAACACCCATATTCACTTACCCATGTTTTTTGGACTATAAGACGCAACTGACTATAAGACTCACCCGGCTTTTGGGGAGGAAAACAAGAGGAAAAAAATCTGCCTCCCAGCAATTTGTCTCCTGTGCAATTTGTCTCCTGTTCAGGATGAAACTGAAACATGCTTCAGCAAAGAAGACAAAGGGGTTAAAAAATATATTTGGATCCAATGACCAATCAGCTGCTGAATCAGGCTGGCTGAAACTGAAACTGAAACTAACAAGCTTTAGCATGCGAGACAAAGGGGGGAAATCTGCTTCAGTTTGAGTTTCAGCCAGCCTGATTCCACATGAGTAGCAGCTGATGGTTGGGTGGATCTAATTTATTTATTTATTATTTTATTTATTAATAAAATTTATAGGGCGCCCAACTCCCACAGGACTCCCACATAGCCCAAACCAGCTGTTGTGATGCTCCTTTGGGGCAGAAAGACTGCTTGCATCATGCAGCTAATCTTCTAAGGAATAGGTAGGCACAGAGGGTGAAAATGGCGGGTGGGTGGGGTTACATTCGGAGTATAAGACGCATCCTAATTTTCAGCCTCTCTTAGGGGAGAAAAAAAGTGTGTCTTATACACCGAAAAATATGGTAAATCAAAAGCAAATGTAGTGACCGGGTATTTACATGTTTTATACACATACCTCAAAGTAAACTAAAGTCAAAGTTGTTCACTTGATTGAAAAATAATTTTCACCATACACTTAATTGGGTTCCAGAGACTGCAGCTGAAAGCAAAATTTAGACTCTCCTAGGCAAATGAATTAATACATGAGCAGAAACTGACACAAATCTTTACATGTCACATCTTTTTGCAAATCTGAATGCATACTTACTACTTAACTGTAATTTATCCCTGCAATAATTAAAAAAAACCACCAGTGAATATGACAGGTGCTGAAATTTATGTTGGTATTAAATGGGAGTTATCAACATACTGAAAGTAATAGAATCATGACAAATTGCTGGCTAGAAAAGAATAGTATTAACCTCAGAGGTGTTGAAATGTTTATTTTTTGGGTAGTATTTCTACAGGAAAAACTTCTGAGATGCCAGAAGGACTCCTAAACAGATCCCTATATATTTCTCTGCTCTAAACACTCCTTTGACCTTATATTGACTGCAATAATATGTTCTCACCTCAAACTTCTGCCTCAGTTCTGTATTTCCATCGTCATCACCTTCTGGTATTGGCACATTATAATACTCGCCTTCTTCCTGGTTAAGTAATTTATACCTGAACAATATGAAGAAAATAATTTGAGATATATAAAAAGGATTTTTAAAATGCATTTTTGTTCTTACTATTTGAATGTAGGTCTTTCTCTTTTCAGAAAAGACCAGAAATAGGAAGCTGTGCTTACACAGTCCTAGTATTCTAAATTTACTGAGGTCAAACAGGCTCTCCTTCATAAATGGTGGTAAATAATCTTAAAGGGTGCAGCATTTGCCTGCAGTAAGAAATTAGAACAGAGGATGCTAAATAGGCAGCTGATTTGAAGGCTGCTTCTTCATCCCTTCCGGAGAAACCAGGGAAAGGGGTTGTATTATTGCCTTGGATTCTTCTACCCTTTGGGGAACCAACTGAAAAAAGAAAAGATGCTATTTCTACATCAGAGCAAGTTACTGACTGAAGTATTATTTTAAAACTCAGCAACTTTTCTGCTTTCCAATTCCTATAAGCTAATAACTGACACAGTGAGAAAGCATTTCAACAATTGAATAGAATGCATGGTTAACATGTTAATGATGGATCAATGAAACAGTCCAGGATTACAAAGGTGTCTTACCACCCACAAGCTGGCGACTTCTTCAGTTCTGACACCCCAAAAGAGAGGGATCCCATGAAATCATTCCTAGTGGTTCGATCCCAGTCCCAGACTTCCACTGATAACCTTCTGTCTTTGTCTGTGGGCTTTAATTTACTACGAAAAGAAAAGCAATTTATCGTATTGAGGCATTCGTGCAACAAAACGTCATTGAAATATGGTTAAGCAAAGTATCCGCCTTGCCACTTACAATGCGAAGGACTCATTCCAGTGTGGATTGAGCGTCGAGCGGATGGTTTTTGTTTTCTGTTTACTTTCGTTCTTAGGATCTGGAATAAGTTTCAGTTTAACATACGGGTCTGAGAGTCCATTGGGATCCATAGGGATTAGATTTCTTGCATCCCGCACTGTAAACATACAAAGTAACTATCAATAAGTTATAACCATTATAAAAATAAGCCAGCTGGGTGATCTCGGACCAGTCCCTCTATTTCTGCTCAACCCACCCCATGAGGTTATTGCTGCAAGGAAAATAGGAGGAGGAAGGGGTATTAGGTAAGTTCGCAGCCTCAATTTTTTTTAAAAAATAATAAATGTGGGGAATAAATAAAGATCTCTGCTGTAATACATTCAACTCAACATTGAGCCACATTGCCACATTAAATGTTAAAAACATGCAGCAAGATGTTATTAGAGATGTATCATTCATTTGACAAAAAGTAAAGAGAAGAAAGATATATGCTTGGACTTTACATTTCCTGTCACCAAAATACCTTGTGGTCCAAATAACATAGTGGAAATATTTTAAGAGAGCTAGTAATAATAAAGTCCAAAAGCTTCCATTATTATAAAATATGATGGCTCAATTCAATTCAATTTATTAGATTTATAGGCCGCCCACTTCCAAAGGACTCCAGGCGGCTTACAACAATTAAAAGAACAATAAATAACCTATAAAATATACAAAACATTATACAAGTTAAAAATTACAAAATCATCCATTCCATAAAATCTCCCAACATCACCAATATTGGAAAACAATCCAACCGGGAGAACCAATCATCAATCATCATCAGCCCCAAGCCTGTTGGCATAGCCAGGTCTTAATGACTCAGCGGAAGACCAACAGATCGGGGAAGGTCTGAAACCCCAGAGGCAGCTGGTTCCAGAGAGTCGGTGCTGCCACAGAGAAGGCTCTCCCCTGTGGGCCCGCCAGCCAACATTGTTCAACTGATGGGATCTGTAAGAGGCCAACTCTGTGGGACCTAACAGGGTGCTGGGAGGCATACTGTGGTAGGAAGTGGTCTTGAAGATAACCCGGCCCTGAGCCATGTAGGACTTTAAAGGTCATAACCAACACCTTGAATTGCACCTGGAGGCCTATTGGAAGCCAGTGCAGCTAGCACAAGAGTGGTGTAATATGGGTGTCTCAAGGAACACCCATAATTGCCCGCGTGGCTGCATTCTGTACCAACTGAAGCCTCCGAACGCTTTTCAGGGGTAGCCCCATATAGAGCGCTTTGCAGTAATCTAACCTAGAAGTGATAAGGGCATGAGTAAGAAGAGCCTCCCGGTCCAGGATGGGGCACAACTGGTACACAAGGCAAAGCTTGGAGGGACCTACCATAGGATATACTAAACAGGCGACCAACCCAAGTTCAAAGCAGAGATGACAAAGAAGGGATGACAAACAACCCAAAAGTGCAGTACGAGGCTAAAGAATTCAGCTGAGTTTTGGGAAGTCTCACAGGAGTCTTGAGAAGTCTCATACAAAGGACTCTGGTTTTCGTGCAGCAATTCTTCGTAAATAACATATTTAATTAAATAGCTTTTTTCTTCTTGCTCAATAGTAGGCTTAAACACTAGGGAGCATGTGTAAATTCCACTCATATAAGTTTTGAAATGTTGGAATAAAAGAGTTCCTGTTGGGGATATTGCCACAGATTCAATTCCTGTAAACAAATCACCACTTGGCCCATGCCATTCAAACATTGGGTGGATCAATTCTGAATTTCTTAGATGATTTGTTAAACACAGAATACGCGGACTGCTATGATGCTGCCTGACATAAACTTTGACTGGTAAATTTGTTGACCCTACAATTTTTGGTGCGTGATGATTTATTCTGGTAGAAGGAAGAACTAAGGAAAGTCCCTGCGATAGAGACAATGCCAGTGCAACCCAGAGACCCCAGAAACTCCAATACGCAGAGGAGAAGTCACATCTTCTCCGCAATACTCAGCGCTGCATCCCTGCACGCCAAAAAATCCTGTGTGACTGGGGCTAAGCTGGGGCTCAGCTGTTAAACAATGAACATATCAAGATATCAGCTCTTGGCTTGCAACCTTTTGTTTACTGACCATTCGAAGTTACAATGGAAACTGAAAAAGTGACTTATTCACATTTATGACAGCTGGAGCATGCCCAGCATGCCCGGGAGCATGTGATCAAAATTTGGGTGGTTGGCAATCAGCATGTATTTATGACAGTTGCACTGTCCCAGGGTCATATGATCACCATTTATAAGCTTCCCAACTGGCTTCTGGCAAGCAAAGTCAATGGGGGAAGCCAGATTTGCTTAACAACCATATGTTTCACTTAACTGCAGTGATTCACCTGTGGAAATAAAGGTCGCAAAATGAGGCAAAACTCACTTAACAAATGTCTCACTTAGCAACAGAAAGTTTGGGCTCACTGGTGGTCCTAAGTCGAGGACTACTTGTACCAGATCAGTATAAATAGGGATTCTAATTTTGCCATTGGAGTAGTCACTATTATGCCTGGTTTTGTATTCCTGAGTTGATCCATCTGTTTTTGGTACAGAACATTCAGCTCACATTTGCTCAAAAGAGAATAGAATCCTACTGATGGCTTATCAGCATTCTAATTAAGCTGAAAAAGTAGGGAATATGCTAAACAAACAAACAAAAATCTTATTGAAATTTGACCATTTTGCCAGAAAAAGCTGACGGCCTGATCTTGGGATTCTGGGAAGGTAAAATATGTGGGTTATCTACTCATCCTTGCTGTAGAATTAGAATTGTCAAAATCCTTTAACCTCTACAAATTTTTCTTGAAGCAGTAATGACTGACAATTTGTGCCCAATGAAATTTGAAGCACACCTCCAAGCTAGTCTGGGAAGCACAGGAACCAGATGGTTCTCTGAATTTTGTCTTGATTTTAATAATCTTTCAGGTCCAACCAAAACAGAGAATAAACTTGCTTTTTTCAGGCACAGAGATTGTTTGGGGAAGTTTTATTTCCGGAAGATAACACTCTTTTTTTCAAATTAAAAAAAGAGAGTAATACCGGTATTTTTTTTTAAAAAGTACTCTTCATACATGCAACTTCTTCCTGTGGCAGAAGTGTATTTGATCTAGTCAAAGCTTTTCTGGGAATAAAGGAGATGACAGTTCTGCCATCTTCAGCTTTGTGCCCCGCTGGCATCCTGCCATCAGCTTCAGGGGGGATGGGAAGAGCAAGTGGGAAATAAACACATATGGGGCATTGGTGGGAAAAGGGAAGGGAGATGACAGCTTGACAGACACCAGGGATGCAAGAAACCAGCCTGTGTCAGTTTTCAAGGCCATGAAGCTTCAGAATGGAATGTGGATTGTTTCCAACATTGCAAGAGGTTCTCAAAACATGTATACGGCTTGCCATTGGCTTAAGACAGACTGGTCAAGGAGGCAGAGCCGGGACAAAGGGGAAAAGTTTGTAACCTTTGCACGGGAACCTTAGTTCTAGACTGATTTTACTGCAGCCAGCAACCTTTAATAAAAGAACCTATCACTTCAATCAAATGGAATCGAGGGTCTTCCTTCCCTAAGGGCTCTGATTTGGGCAGGTCTGACAGGAGTAACATTTTGTTTTCTCCGGCAATCTCCACAACTTGGGAGTCATTCCACAGATTGCCTAAAACCCGGGAGCAGAATGCTGTAGAGGGAAGTAGCATCAGCAAATCTTTCCTCTTCCAATGAAGTTATTCTCTACCATCTTTCTATTAATTGAATTGAATGTCTGAGAAACCATCTTTCCCCAATGGGATTCTCCTGCCTCACTCATGCTGGCAGAAGGGGTCTACTGCAAGCCTCATCAACCAAGGAATTTTGTCTTTTATGACATAGCCTCCACCCTTTGGGACATCTTGCTGCAGGAGATGACTCGTCTCCTTTCTTTTGGCCTTCAGGAAAAGCCTTAAAATCAGACTGTGCCAGTTGGCATGGGGCCCCGAAGGAGAAGCTATTGGTTGGAGATTGTGTAGTAACAGAGAAGGTACCACCAACTTCCCATGGTTTTTAGTTTTAGTTTGTTTTAATTTTTTGTCATTTCAATCTGTTCTTACAATTGTTGTATTTGTATGTTTTATTACATTGTAAGCTGCTCAGAGTCGCCTTGAGCCATGAGATGGATGGCATATAAATTGAATAAACAAATTTTAAAAAACCCTTATTTATTCACAAGATCAATAAAGAAAAGCAGGAGAGAGAGATAAAATATATGATGTAGGTAGGGGTTTTTTTAGCTCATACCTCTTAACTTTCTTTAAGATCTAAAGGTAAAAAAAAAAAAGAACTTAGGCAAACTTGCTAGATAAACAAAGTCCAGCATTCTGTAAACTTTAAATTTGGCCACCAATGCAGAAACAGCTTAGCTATAAATTGCAAGTCAGAACATTTTTCCAGACAGCTTCTGAGAACATGACCCATTTTCCTTTCTGGAAATAAAGGAATGACTGTGGTGGGAGTTGTAGCAACACAGTACTGCTTTTGTCTATCAGAAATAATAAACAACGAAGAGCAAAAGGCTCAGAATCTCTGGCCATGTCACCAAAACACCCAGTGAAATGTGCATAATTGTTCAGTAAAAGGTCAGTTGAATCATTTTAGTTTCTTTAATATTAAATCTGGCACCAAAAAATCTCTACCTTGTAACAAGAAAACAAGCATTTCAGTGCAATAAAATTACTTCTTTGCAAAATCCGAATGCTTAAAAAAGTGAAAAAATAAGTAGAAAATGAGTTATTTATTTGAATGATAGGATAACTAGAATAACATTTAATTTTTCAGCTGGGGATGAATAGTGTTAAATATGTATCCATATATACATCCATATACCCATATCTATCTATCTATCCATCCATCCATCCATAACTTCCATGTTTAATTGTTGAATGTGATGGCTGGAATATGATGGAAGTTATAGTTCAGTGACTTATGGATTGCCATAACTTACTGTCCGTCCATAAATAATTTTAATTTCATGACATGTGGAAGATCATTGCCTTCTCACTCTCAAGCCCCCCCCCCCAATTATCTTATTTTAATAGAACTGTTAATTAAAGATCAGGACAGAATGCATGCATGTAGTAAAAATGGAATAGATAAGATGAATAAAGGAAAGGAAGATTGAAAGTGACATAATTTTTGGGAAAATATACAAAAATAAATGTAAATATATGTACATCAGATAACATAAATTAGAATTAGTATTGTACTTAGAATACATAAATAGTAAAATTGTCAAAAAACAGCATGAATATTTAGTTTATAAAAGTTTGTTTATTTGTTATATGTTGGGTTTTTTGGGGGTTTTTTTCTATGTATGGTTTGTGTTTCTTTTTTCATATAGATAAACTCAATTTTTAAAAAAGCATTTACTAGCTGGATGCCCTCCCTGACGCCTATGCAGAGGTCACAGAACAATCACAGATATTTTCTCATTGCGCCCAGAGACAGAAATATCTGCCGCTATCTGGGATTGAACTCACAGTCTCCTGATTGTGAGGCAAGAGCTCCACCTCTAGGCCACAAGACCTTAGCAATGTATTTCCAAAAGTAAAATTCCAGTTCCTTCAGCAAAACTTTCTTCCAAGTGCTTGAAACTGCTTCAAACGAACGAACTGCAGGTTGTAAGGCAAACTGCCAAGTCACACTTCTCTGAATTTTCCAGTGCAAGCTGCAGCTCAAATTATAAAAACTGCCAATAAACCTTGTATATGGAATCCAACTATAATGTGAAGGAAGTGCATTGAGAAATATTTTTTTTAAAAAAGAAATATGTTCCAGAATGCTAATTGAATAATTTATATGTTGTGGATTTTTGAAATTTTAAAATTCAAAGATTAAGGCAAACCGAAGAGCATTTTGAATGGAAATTTATAAACCAGGTAAGAAATAATATTCTCTGTCCATCTTGGGTGTTTATGTAAACTCCAGTCCTATCCGGCGCTCTCATTAGAGGGTCTTGTGAGCGCCGTGGCCAGGGGGGCCTTTGCACAGGTTCGCCTGGTGCGGCAGTTGCGCCCTTATCTGGACCAGGATTCCCTACGAACGGTCACTCATGTGTTGATGACCTCTCGACTCGACTACTGCAACACACTTTACATGGGGCTGCCCTTGACCATCACCCGGAGGCTCCAGCTGGTGCAGAATGCGGCCGCGCGAGCAGTGATGGGAGTCTCCCGATACTCCCATGTAACGCCTCTGCTCCGCGAGCTGCATTGGCTACCAGTTGCCCTTCGAGTGAGGTTTAAGGTGCTGGTACTTACCTTTAAAGCCCTAAATGGCTTGGGTCCAGCCTATCTTAGGGAACATCTGGTGCCGAGTTCCCGCCGCCCGGTCCGAGCTCACAGGGAGGGCCTCCTCAGGGAACCGACACCCATGGAGTGTCGTCGGGCTGGGCCCAGAGGTAGGGCCTTCTCTGTGGGCGCGCCCGCCTGGTGGAACCAACTGCCACCGAGTCTCCGCACAGCCCCTGACCTCCGGACCTTTCGGAGAGAACTTAAGACCCATCTCTTTGAGATGTCTGGCCTGGCTTGAGGGGGTGGGTTTTTAAATTTTAAATTTTTAACTATTTTAACTCAGGGTTTAATTTAATTTAATTTTAATTGTATATATTGTTTTTTAATTGCACCCTGTAAGCCACCCTGAGCCCCAGGAGAAGGGCGGGGTATAAATTGAAACAATAAATAAATAAATAAATAAATAAACCGACGGCCAAGGAATGCCGTCGGGCTGGGCCTTCTCTGTGGGGGCTCCGGTGTGGTGGAATCAGTTACCACCAGCCCTTCGCTCAATCACTGACCTCCGTTCCTTCCGCAAGGAACTGAAGACACATTTATTCCAGCTAGACGGCCTGGACGGATAAGATTGGGGGGTTTTAAATTGTTCTTTTTAATAGGGTTAATTTAATTCAATTTTAACTGTACATATTGTATCATATTTTATCCTACTCTGGAAGCCGCCTCGAGTCCCAGGAGAGAGGCGGGGTATAAATTTAATAAATGAAATGAAATGAAATCTTGGCGATGTTTCAACAAAGTCTTATTCGTCATCTTCAGGCTGGTGCTTTCGGCTTCATGCTTCCAGGAGCAATGTGTGATCATGGCTGCCTCCTCTCATTAAATGTCAGTTGGGCTGTGTTCTGATTGGCTGGGGGTTTGGCTATGCTCTGATTGGATGGAAGTGTGTTCTGATTGGCTGGGGCATGGGTGTGCTCTGATTGGCTGGGGGTATGGCTGTGCTCTGATTGGCTGGGGGCGTGGCTGTGCTGGGGTTGGTCTGAGTTGTGGGGGGAATTTGAGCTGGTGAGTCTAGTTGCTACTGTTTGGCTCCGTGTTCGTGGTCGTGCCACATTTTCAAAGTGGGTGTCATTTTGCTTCGTGTGTGGATTGGAGGGGTTTGAAGTGGCTAATGATGCAGCT
>JANHFQ010002165.1:88775-104814 GCA_032468035.1 Aparallactus werneri
ACCTTAGGCCCGAAAATCAGCCGATTTAGCTACTGCTTTGCCCAAACTGGTAGCTAAATCAGCTGATTTTCGGGCCTAAATTGATGCGCACGCAGTGCGTGCTGCACATGCATCACCTTAGGTCAGAAAATCAGCTGATTTAGCTACCGGTTCTGCTAAATTTAGCTACCAGTTTTTGGGCCTAAATTGATGCGCCAGCTGATACTCGAGTCAATAACTTTTCCCAGTTTTCGTAGATGAAATTAGGTACCTTGGCTTATACTTGGGTCGGCTTATACTCGAGTATACTGTATATGGTAAACGATATTTCATTTGATTACTTTGATGTTATTCTTGGACTACTTAGACTTGTCTGATTTGTTTTCTTGTTGAACTTATCACTAAAATAAAAGGTAGCATAAGTTGATGAAATCAGAACATTATATCCAATATATACGCAGTAACCGTTATGCTTTGGCTGTAGGCCTGAAGGAGGATTCCCCTCTACAAAAAGGATTTGTAGTGATACTGAAGTTGCTATGGGTAAATGCATGCTTGGTTATTCAGTATGTTAATCTACTCAGTGTTTGTGTTTAGAAAAAATCAACAGATCCAAGCAGGCTCCTCAACAGAGGGGGTAACCTGCTCAAAGACGAGCGCGAAAGATCAAAGACTCAAAAGCAGTTGTCAAAGGTAAAATGCCAGGACAATGTTTCATAGCTTCTCTTGTTTGTGTATGTGTGTGTTTCGAGATGGGGATAAAAGTGGAAGATCTTAGCGATAGTGAACCTCCCTAAATCAAAAGGCAAACATCAAATACTGTTAACAGTGCATGTTAAAAGAACTGTAATGTAACATAAAGTTAATTGTACTGGCTCTTTTATTCTAGCTTCATTTTATAAGGCTCTTCGGTAGATTACAAAAACTTCTGTTTATGTAATCCTGTCTATAAATTCCTCAAATGGGAAATATATGTTTCTACTGACATACCTCTTGGAATCATTGATGATTTGTTTGCACTGTGTGTTTTAATAGAATACTTAGTTAAGACGTAAAAAGTTTTATCCTGAAGTAGCATTATGAAACTGATCTTGGAGTAAGCCTTTTTATATTTGAAACTTTAATTACTTGTGCCCTTGGTTGAGTTGGGCAGCTATAGAAATGGAATAAATAAACAGTTAAAACTGCAGAATAATTAACGTGGACATTTCTTTTGCAAATGTAGTTAGGAGAAGAACTGAAGAAAAAAATTGAAAATTGGGAGAAGGAACATAATTCAGATTTCCTTATTAGAAACCAGAGGTTTCTTGATTCTATGGCCCTTCAGCTGCAAGATCACAAACTTAAAAAATATCAACCCAAAACAGTAAGTTGTTATTCATGATTTCAGTACTTTAATTGTGGAATACAGTGAGGTTCATGCTTGAAGACAAGTCTTACATTTTTTTTATCTGTAAGCATCACACTGTTGAACCCTGAAACTTAGGAAAGTGGGTTGTTGTTTTTTTTTAAAAACTAATTATACTTTGCTATCTTTTTATCCCCTTTCCCAAGTTGCTCAATAATGGTTGGCATTTGTTTGCAAATACGTTAGGGGAGACTTTTGGCTGGGTTAATGAGTAATACTGATCTAAATGTAATTAATTTTTGAAGAAGAGAATGAAAACACAGAATGGTCAACATGCGTGTTGATCTTTTAACAATAATGAAAAGGTGGAGGTGATCCATACATTTCTGTGATGGTTGTGGTTGTCGGTATGGATTGGATGAAGATTGGTTTAAAATGTATCAACATTTATTACCTTAAAATGACTTCTTATGTTTCAGTCAGTGAAGCGGGAGGAATTTGCAACTCCAAAAGGAGCTATGAAAAGATCTGCCCATTTGCATACTCCAACTACAAACAAGATATGCAAAGTAAAATATTTTCTTAATGCTTACTTTAGTAAAAAAAAAAACAAAACATTTGTCCTGTTTGTATATATGAGATATACATTCTGTGTATATCTCATATATACAAGATATGGTATAAAAAGTTAGGAATATAATATTATTTTTCAGAGTCTATTGTGAAGGGCTGATCTTGAAACTTCTATAACCCAGGAAGCAATTGTTGAGTTTTCTCCCCAGACTGCCAAATGGCTCCCTATCTTTTTATTTTTGTCTTTTTTTCTGGGTAGGTGAGCAGAGGTTCAAATCAAATGCTAGGCTGAAACAACCCACTATTTTCAGTTTGTAAAGCTGTTATGGGACTCAAAAGTACTCTTGGAAATAAAGATTATGTTTGAAGCTGGCCCTTTAGTTATCAGCTTTCAATTTTTTAAAAAAATAAAATAAAATAAAACAATCTTGAAATTGGATGGAACCTGGAACCTGACAGATATCTTGGGAATTTTGGCAGGTCCATTGTCCCCAGGAATGTCTTAAACATTTCTGCCAAAGTTTCACAATAGCCATGTAACTATTCTGCACAGAAAGTGGATTTTAGGATTACTGTATATTGAAGGCAATTTCTGGATTATTAAATACTTTTTAAAAAATGAGACAAAATCTGTTAGAATCCTATCTTGATTATCTGTAGTATAGGCCACCCTAAAATGTTCTTTCTGCTCAGTAGCTCTAACATCATGGGTGTCAAACTTGATTGTGTCACATGTGACATGACATGTCTTGCCGTTTTTTGCCTTTGGGGAGCCGGGGTGGGCATTGCCTGTGCGTGATACATCTGGCCATCGGCTGCCAATTTGACACCCCGGCTGCCAATTTGACACCCCTGCTCTTATATCATGCTGTTAACATGATATAATAAAAATAAGCTCAGCACCAAGGACTCCACAATCCAGGTACAGTTGTTGTCTATTAAATGACAGGAAGAGGTTTTTTTTCCTTTTGTCTGATTATTTGTTGCCTTGATCTAGTGCAGTAGTCCTGAAAAAGAACTCTCTTAAAGGTATTTAAGTTTGAGGTATGTATGAATGTGTTCTTGAAGATTAGTATTGAGTTTTAAATATGCTGCTTATTGAAATGTCCACTAGTTTCTTATTCCTGACTAGAACTTTTTTTTTTCAGGTAGCCTCAAACCTAACTGTACTTAAAACATCCAGTTGCAATAACATTGCAAGCAATTTTGCAGTTCCTATGAAACAGTCACTTCAAAGCAAAGTGAGTAAAAGTGATCAGATTTCTTTTTAAAACTTGGACTGGTTGTCGAAGGTATCTTTGAGTTTGGAGGCACAGTGCAAATCCACTTCTTGATCAACATTGGCTGGGTTTCTGTCATTGCGAGCGAGGCATTTGTGGATCACATGACACGTGAGCCAGTCTGATTTATACTCCTCCCTGATTGCTCTATTACTGGCCGATCTGTTTGGTGATTGACATCCAGGGAAGTTTCCCCCAGGAAATTTATTAATGGAATTCAAGCTGTGCTTTCTATGTTTGTATGTATAATTAACATCTTTAACTGGTTCTGACAACATAATTTTTATTGTAAAAATGTATCAGGAAAAATTATTTAGTATTGCACTGTGTATATCAGGTTAAGATTTTTTGGGGGGAGAAGAATTTAGTCTAATTTCATCTTGGTAAGCAAATGATTGTGCTGCCTCTTGTAATGTTACTTATCAAAGTTTATTTGATATATACGTACATATAATCCATATTTATCAATCTATGATAAATAGATGGGTGGTGCAGGGGTTAGAATGCAGTATTGCAGGGTGACTCTGCCCACAGTCTTGAGTTCAATCAAGCTCAAGATTGACTCAGACTTCCATCCTTCCAAGGTCAGTAAAATGAGTACCCAGATTGTTGCAGGGGGTAATATACTGACATTGTAAACCATTCAGAGAATGCTATAAAGCAGGGGTCCCCAACCTGTGGGGTTGTGAGGGGTTTGAAACTGGGCTGCCCTCTCCTCTTCCGCCCCCTTCCGATCCGCAAAGATGAAAACGCTGGGGAACTCTGCTGTAAAATATTATGGAGCAGTATATACTGTAAGTCTAAGTGCTATTGTTACTGCTATTTGTTTTTGGATATTAAACTTAGCAAAAATGTTTTGACTGCTAGTCAATGAAAGCTCAGCTATTGTCTCACTGATCCTAGGGAATATGACATTTATAATGAGTACTGCAGCGGTCCATTTTTTGCTACCAAATATTTTACAGAAGATATTTCACATGAACCATAACAACAAAACTGAAAATGTTAAGAAAGGCTCACATTCTTAGCAGGTGCTCAATTGTTGGATTTATACAAAATTACTTATATAAAAGTTTGTTAGACCTGTAATACTAAACGTTTAGGAGCAAGATGGAACCTCATATTTACATATTTTTTAGAAAAGTAACCGAGATAGGTATTTTTCCATTTCTGAGAAAATACTTCTTCATACAGTTTGCTTGCATAAGATTTGTTGAAAATATTACATACAGTTGAAAAGATTTATAACTTTAATACAGTTTTAATTTGCTAGGGAAAATTCATAGTACAGAGTGAAGACTATTCATGATGTATTATGACTGTTTATGTAACAAATAGAAGAATGTAAAAAATTATCCTTCAGCTGGATAGTTATAGTTAAAGGAAAGTAAATATATATAGTTTCAAATGTATATATTTAGTTATAAGCAAGAAGAATTACGATTTGCTTATTGTTTTATGCAAGGTGAGGGTTACATGATTTGAACTTTGAATATATATCTGGAAGTAAGTTCCATTACAGTTCTTTGAATATATCTGGAAGTAAGTCCCATTCCATTTCTTTGAATATATATCTGGAAGTAAACTCCATTGTAGTGCATTAGATATGACTTACTTTCTCCTTTAGGTATGCAGAAAGCAATTGTTTCATGAATGAGAAATTGTTACCTTCCTCCCAGAGTATTTTGATTAAAATACTGAATTTAAGCAGACAACTCATTACCCAGAAAGCTGTCTCTTTATTGAAATATTCTCTACAAGTCAAGGATGATCCCATTCATTTTAGATAAATTATTCAGAGAAAACAAGGTCTAGTTTACCTTTCAGGTAAATACTGTATAAACCTAACCTTAAAGATACTGTATAAACTTAATCAGATGGGTTACTCTTAATTATGTTTAATAATTGATTGATGACATTCAAGCGATAACTCAAAAGGCCAATTGAAGCAGACTAGCGCTATGGATGCTATTCCTTGTGTTTTTGTTTTTTATCTCTCTATTCATGTTTTACCTTCTTTTTAAAAGTGAGGCTCTTTTTTTAACCAGCTAGATGAGATAATGAGTTGCATAATTGTGTGAGATACAAGACTGATTTTATAAGTCATGGCTCTAGTTATCAAAAAAAATCTTGAGTTGTGTTTAATTACATGGACACTTCTGGGAAATGTTTGAAATGTGTTTGAATATTAGTAGCTCGGGTTGGTAGTTAGGCTGTTAGTTTATGCTCTGAGTTTAGCAATTTGGTTGCAATGTTTCATCACCATTCGAGGAGACATCGTCAGTGCGTTTTGAAGTGTGCTAGTCTATCAGAACACAGGTCTTTAAATACCTTTTTATGAGATGCAAATTAGTCTTTATGTTTGTTGGATATTTCTGAGTCATGGTCTGATTTCGGACCAAGCTCGGAGCTCAAACCAACAGCCTAACTTCTGGGAAATTATCTTGATAAGAATTTGCTAAGATAAGATAAGAATTGCCATCTATCAGAATGGCTTTTTTTGTTTTCTTATTTTTTATTCTAGCTTCGTGGTCTCCCATCCAAATACAAAACTGCCTGACCTTTTTTGGCTCCCCTCCATCCCATCACTCTTGGCAAGCCCGTGGTTCTGCAATTTGCCGTGCCAGTGGTTATCTGAAATCATTTTCAATCAAACTAATAATCTGTAAAGCTGTACAGTACAAGATATATTGGGTAGTTTCCCTGTAGTGAAAAAAGCTAGAGAACAGACACTGGAACAGTGCTGGAATAATGTATGTGCTGTCAAACAAGACTCTTATTCGTTGAATGTAAGAAAGGCGGTAAAAGCTAAGAAATAAGGCCTAATCAGATATGCTACTAAAGGGACAACTTGGAACATTTTCTAAATAGTAAGTGGAAAATAGATATAGTTTACCAATAGGATTTCCTGGCAAATATTGCAAGCAACAAGCAGAGAAATGGAAATGTATGAATTGTCAGAGTTCCAGTGAAACTTCCCCATTTCCAGTTAGCACTCAGAAACAAAGTCCATCCAAGTAGAAAACTTTTATTGGAGAAGTCATGTTGGCACATCGAAGGGAACCTGAATGTAAAGTTTCAGTTTCCCTTCACATAATTGAAACTCAACACCCAAACCCCTCCATACAGACATCATTTATCACATTGTCCAATTGCTATTCCTCTGCTTGGCACCAATTCTTCATATACACTCCAGGTGCAGAATGGCAGCGACCTTGACTCCAGTCAAGAATTTGTTATGGCTATCTTCCTACTCACTAACATACACTCCCCTCCAAATCTACACCCCTCCACCAATCTCCCAAAGTTAGCACATAGATACCTTTCTGTAGTAAGATCAGTACTGCAGGGTTCAGCAATTTTTTTTACCATGCCAAAAAGCATGGCAAAGGGGACACCTCACCAAAACAGCAGCACAGCTGTACTGCGCAAGTGCAGGATAAGTGAGGAGGCTCTCTCAACCAATACAGGCACCATATGCAAATCAGGCAAAGAACTTTGGGAATTGTAGGCTGCAGATATCCATGCTTGCAGCATGAGGACACAGCGGGGGAGGAACATCAGGCCCCACTATACCCTGGCAAAGCCGAGTAATAAGCTAGTAACTTCTAATACTGACATGAATCTTAAAGCGTCATTCTGAACAGGAGTTGTTTTCAGGCTTTTGCTTGATAATGACATTCACTTTTTAAATTAGGTGCAATTTTCCCTCCTGTTCTACAACAGCTTACTTGCTTGGCTATATTTTATATTTGATGTAACTTGAGACTAGGTGTGTATTACATTTTGCAGACTGCATCCAAAAGCACATCTCTATATTCCCTGCGCCAACCATCATTAGAAGAGTGCAAGAAAAGCAAATCTGCCAACCAACCTAGTTATTCAGATTTTCTGGTATGTCTAACTTGTGTTTTCTTACTGCATAGATTCATAGGAAATAAGTAAGAACATGTGCTAAATATTGGTTTATTTCAGTTTAGTAATGGTATTGATAGGGGCCAGGAGTTTTCTTAAATTACTATTATCTTGGGAGAGGAAATCATCATTGGCTGTGCGAATGTTTTGCATGAAGGGAATGTTAATCCTTATCCTATCTGGGATTACAGGTAATCCTTGATTTAACAACAAAGTTCAAACTTGCAATGGCACTGAAAAAAAGTGACTTATGACTGTTGTAGCATCCCCGTGGTCATGTGATCAAAATTCAGATGCTTGGCAACTCATATTTATGACAGTTGCAGTGTCCCAGGGTCATGTGATCATCTTTTGTGACCTTCTGACAAGCAAAATCAATGGGGAAGCCAGATTCACTTAACAACCAGGCGACTAACTTTAACAATTGCAATGAGTCACTTAACAACCGTGGCAAGAAAAGTTGTAAAATGGGCCGAAACTCACTTAACAAATATTTTAGCAACATGAATTTTGGGATCATACGTTGAGAACTATCTGTATTTGAAGATTGCTTCATGAGTGTTGAGTAACTCAAGACAGAACAAAGGCACCTACTGGTGGGATTAATGTGTCCAACTCTCACAATTAACATTCTTTTAATTGCACTTGCTCTTCAGCTATTTTTTCTCTCTTAAATTCAGGCTTGTCTTAATCCTATATAAATAGCCACATTTTGTTTATTCTCAGCTCAGTTAAAACTAATATTTTCTGACCATAGGAAACCTTGATATCATTTCTGCTACTGTTACCTTTTTCTTCCTCAACCCATAATGTTGATTCTGTGCCCACCTGTAATTTAACACACTATAACTCTATGATGCCAAATTTAATTTTTTAATCAACTAAATTTGATTTTGATTTTTTATCAAGAAGTCTTCATTAGCAACCATGGGCTAATCACTATATTTTACGTATGTCTTCTAGCTTGGGTTACAATCCCCTTTCATTGGTCCCTTTTTCAAAATAGCAGTTTTGATTAAATCCTATTTCTAACTGCACCTAAAAACAAATGTGGAAAAAGAGGGCTCATTTAATACTTGTGAAATGTTCCCTGTTTCATATATCCCAATTGGCAATCAAGCTACTATATTTTGAATTTTTTGCTAACCCATAAATTTCAAATGGTTTCTTTGAACAATTCTCCATTCCAGCTAATTTTGAAACATGCCCATGCATCTGAGGAAAGGTTAGGGTTTTTCCCCCCTGAGGATCATTTTATTCCTAGGAGGATTTCAGCTAATGTGATTGTTAAAATATTCATCTAGCTACAGTACTTGTCAAAACTCATGCTTTGCTCTCCCTGGAAAAAGAATCCATTCTAACTAGTTGCTGATGAAAATTATGCTCTACTCTTTTCCCTGATACTCATGCCCCCAAACTTAGTTTCTTTTCTTGTGGTAAAACTCAATTATCTATATTCTTTTTACCACATTTTTCATGCCAACTTCTTTTGAAATGGTTGGTTTACTCCCTTTACCAGAACCCAATGCATATATTGTCATCAGGTTGTGCCTCAAGTTAAAAGGAAAAGACAATATAAAATAAAATAAACTTTTAAAAACCCATTTGAAAACTGATAACTTCAATCATGCATTGAAGATTCATATATACTCTGCGTTTGTATGGCCTCATGATTGACCAGATGCAAAAGCATGCGGTTAATTCAGTTTCCATTTTACTAAAAGTTAGTAGCTTCTCTTTAAAAAAATACTGTTGTAATATATATTTTATGGACTTGTTTATATTATACTTTATAGCATAAATACTGTAACATACTTATGCGTACACATATGCAGTATTTTTTAAATTTACACCAATATTAACAGGGTGCAAAAGATGTCCATTGTGGGATGGGTATAAGCAGTGGTGGGATTCAGCCAGTTCCGATAGGTTCCCGAGAACTGGTAGCGATAATTTTGAGAACTGGAAAATACCTCCTCTGATTGGCCGACCAAGGCAAATACCACCTGTGATTGGCTGACAACATAGCCACACCCACCAAGCCACACCCACAGAATAGGTAGCGAAATTTTTTGAATCCCACCACTGGGTATAAGCTTATCTAACCAAAACATGGATAGCTATATTTTGATATTGCTGCATATCAAAACTAAGGCAAATAACACATTCAAGATCTAAGGATTGGTTAGGATTGATGAGAACTGCAGACTATGCTCTTTTGATTCAATCCTGTGGTTATATTTTTAACTATTTTTATACTCTTCACCCTTTTTTATAGCTTTTTTGCACACATACTTCTGTCTACCACTTTAAAAAAGCCCAAAACTTTCAACCAACCCTCTTCCCCTTGATTACTTTTTTGCTTTTTATCAGATTATACTATCACATTATAATCTTTTCCCCATTTTCTAAAATAATATAGCATTCAAAATACTGAGGCAATATGATGTGTATTCATAGTTCATTCCCTAATTTTCTAATTTACAGGTAATTTTGACTTACGAGTGTAATTAACACCACAATTATCATTGTGATCATAACTTGAGGCACCCTCATAACCAGGGGTAATTTTTCAGGACATTTTGTAGCAGTCTTTAAATGAACCTGGCAGTCATTAAATGAACCCATTCATTTGAAAGGGCTTTTTTTTTGCCGGAAACATCACAAATTGTGGTCATATGACCATGGAACGCCACAACTAGTCATAAAACTGGCCCACCCAACATGCAGTCATGTGATTGCAAGAGGGTGATGTGACCATTTCTGACAGCCAGGAATGCTTAACAAGCTGTAAAGCATCCATTTCGTGGCCGTTAATAACTTTGAATCGTTGTAAAACTACCAGTCTTTAAGTGATCCCTTTTCTATCCAAATCTAAGATTTTTATTCACCCCAGTGAGTGTAGCCAGTGGTTCTGTTTCAAATACGGTATGCAGATTTTCTTAGTTTATCCTACTTAATGATTCAGTCATGTCTCTATTAGTTTATGATTTTTGCTCTTCACTCTCATGATTCTCTGCAGTCTTCATTTTGAGCCACTTCTGTGAATTATGGCACCTTTTTCTTCAAGTTCTTCTCCTAAATCTAAATTTGTTTAGAGATGAATCTTTTGGTTTGTTTACCTGATAACTCTTTTGACTCTCATCTCCATTTCTCTGCTTGGTTCTCTGTGGAATTCTCTTCAGTGCCTTGTCAAATAATGTATAAAGGACATGATACGATCACCTGTCCCTCCGTGGTGAAATCTTCAGAAAATGCTTAATATATTGAATTACGCTGCTAGAAGTTTAAGCTAGAAAGAGCTGACTAGAACAGTGCTACTCTCAATGATTTTATTACTATTTGGAGTATTGTAAAATGTAATTGATAGTGCTTAGCACTGTTAGAGTTTATTTCTGCCAGATAGTATTATGGAGCCATCATGATTTAAGTTTTAGGAAGCAAAGTTGAATTTATTTCCACCAAGCAGTTTTAATTCCACCAACCATTCCACATAGACGTAAGCATATGTAGGCATGTAACTTCCACTAAATCTTGTGGGAATTACTTTGGAATAAATATGCATAGGGTATCACTGTTAAAAAATATTTCAAACATCAAAGTAATTTTAGGTCAAGAAAGTAAACTGATAATGCTCCAGATATCCCTGGTCCTTAACAGCAGCCCAACCAGCATGACTAATAGTAAGTGTTGCTGGTTGGGCTGCTGGTCACAAATTCCCTATCATCCAGTTTTAGGCACTGAGTTCACACATCGCACTAAACTATAGCATAGATTACTTAGTTTGTTTTGTGTAGAGCACATCCTTTTTGGCATATATCAATTCTGAGAACATGGTTGTGGGTAGACTTGCAAAATGGGTGCTGGGCGGATTACCCATTCATAGTATGGCAGTCTGGTGGGATATAACTAGTTACAAAGCCTTGGTTTACCAAAAGCTGTGCCTGCCTGCCCATGTTCCAATAACCCTGCTTATCTTTGCCCTATTCCCTTTGGGAATTTTATTGAAAGTAAAAGGTGAAACTGGCAGTTTGCTTTGCAACTTTCTGTTTTGTTTTCTTAAACAAATTAAAATGTTTTAGTCAGGTGAGGCAGAAAGTCTGGCCCCAGGGGAATGTGTTCTGTAAACTCAGCCAATTTTTGTTGATTAGTACTATAGGTTTGATTGATTTGGCTCTACAGGTAATCCTTTCTTACCAGCCCATTCATCGGTTCAGCAACATTTGAAGTTAACGATGGCATGTAAAAAGGAAGACTTATAACCGGTCCTCACATTTATGACCGCTGCAGCATTTCTGTGGTCATGCGATAGCAATGCAGGTGCTTGCAACCATTTGGGGGGGGGATTCACAGCATTTACAACCTTCCCAGCCAGCTTTCAAGAAGCAAATAAGTGAGGACTACCTGTATTTAAGCAAGCCAGAGCTTAGCACAATATATAATGTGAGCATATTCACACGTATTTGGTTGTTGGCATCACAAAAAGAATAGGAACATTGGATTTACAGCTTTATTGACGCATGAAGGAGAAATGCATTGAAATGTAAACTGATTTATGAATTTGTTTTGTTAGCACTACTGCATATTTTTGTTATCCCTTGCAATATTACAGAAGGAACTTGCAATTAAATCAAGCACCAACAACAGGATTTTGAGTTCCACACTCAAAGAGAATTTGGATGAATGAACCCTACTTGAATTCTTCTTTTACAAAACTCATCAGGTCACTGTGAACTGTAACTATATAATAAATGAGCATTGTATTATTATATAATAAGATACTAATAGGTCACCTTTTTGTAATCCTATTTTTGTTCTGCTTATATGTATCATATATACTCGAGTATAAGCCGAGTTTTTCAGCACCCAAAATGTGCTTAAAAAGTCACCCTTGGCTTATATTCGAGTCAGGTAATTTTTGGGTCTAAAGTGATGCACTCTCAGCGCGTGCCAAACGCATTCATCACTTTAAGCCTAAAAAACAGCTGATTTAGCTACCAGTTCGTGCACTAACCGGTGGCTAAATCAGCTGATTTTCAGGCATAAATTGATGCTCCAGCTTATACTCGAGTCAACAACTTTACCCAGTTTTCCTTGGTAAAATTAGGACCTTGGCCTCTACTCAAGTCGGCTTATACTCGAGTATATACGGTATATAAAATGATGTCAGAATACCATCGCTTATATAATAAATGCTATTTTAATGGAAAAACAACTTCAGCAAACAGTAAGCTTAAATAGTTTCCTTTATATGTTTTAAATGCAAAGTGAAAATACCAAATGAGGGGTGTATGATTAAAGGAATAATTACTGTATGTATACGTTCAGGGGGAAGGTGATAAAAAGCAGGTGTACTGTACATTATCAGAAAGCCCTTGTTTTATTTATGGGAATATAATATATGATGTTGATATCTTTTCCTGTTTTCATTATCGTCATTTTTACAATTACAAAATAAGTTTTATGTAAATATATAAAAAATAAAGACGTTTCAGTTCATCTGTTTTGTAAAACAGTTTTTCAAAAAAATGAGCTTCCACTGATAATGTTTATATAGTAGTAATATATGCTGTGTTGGAATGCATTAGAGCCGTTTCTCCTCAAATCATCAGAATATTTTGCCACAGAATTTGAGAGGAACCCATGGTAACAATGGCTATTCAAGCAACAGTATGTACTTAATGATAACATTAATTTGAGATGGCTTTGATAAAATGGCTTTTGCATGGATCTTGAAATTGTCCAGTAAATTTCAGAAAGATTATAAAAAGGGATTACAATTTCTTTTTATTTGTATTATGTGCTTATCTGCTATAAATTATACTGATTGTTAGAAGGTTTATCATTATCCAGAATCTTTTGAAGGAAAAAGACGAGGGGAAAAAGAGATAGAAGAGAACAAAGGCAGTAATAGGCCTTTGAGTGAAATCCTAAAACACATGGAGTGCCACTCAAGCACCATTGACATAGATAAAATCACCATCAATCAATTGCAAAAGGCAGCTTTTCTAGGAACAGCTTACCTCCTGTGGATACCTTTAACACCATCAAATGACAATATCTGTCTGCCCCAGGTCCTTAGGAAAGACTCAACAGATGGACAAAAATGCCAAACCCAGTCTGAATATCCAGCTGAGTGTGAGCAACCATAATAATACAATATAACACATAATCTTACCATGCCATGGATTATCAACACATTGGTGGTATATCAAAAAGCCTTAGACAACAATTAGAAAATTTGCACATTGACAAAATCTCCAGAAGTCAATTACAAAAACTTGGCAGGATCACAATTTTTTTTCAAATTTTGATAATTTTTTAAAATTAAAAACAAGAAGGTAATGCTGGCAGCTAAAGTGTACAGTATGTAGATGAAACCCCAAAAAGGTCAAAAGCTATTTAACCCATCGCTCTTGATGACATTAAAAGTTTTTGCCACTTGCCAGTGGTGGGTCAGTGAATTTATTTGCTTATTCATTTATCAAATTTATACATCTAACCAAATAAGTTATATAGGCAGTGTTGTGTCCCACATCCTGACACCACGCTGTGCAGCTGGGTTTTAGTCACAGAGTCTTTTAAAAGCACCAACACAGACATAAGCATTTCCGAGATGAGGTGTTTATTAAAACTCGGTCCAAGTTCTCTGGCAGGCTGCCAAACACTGGGGCAAACTGCCAAAGCTCATAGATAAGTTCTACATAGTACAGTAAGCAGACTAATTTACAGATTCAAAGCAAATACTTCACAGAGGATTCAGATGCAAAGCAAAGACGTCCAAACAGCTATACACGAAACCAGAATCTTCTGAACACCGACCAGTAGCTCCCAATACGAATTCAATGAGTTATCCTCTGCAGAAAGGCAACTCCAACCACACAGGCCCATTACTGGTCAGCTGTGGCACAGCCTCCTCCCTCCCTTCACTGCTGCTGCTGTTGCCTCCTCATCTCTGTGTTCTGGCATCAATTACAGCTTTGTCCCCGCTGCTATTGGAAGCCGAAGCCTCCTGATAGCCCGTGCATAGTCCAGCCACGGGCACATTATCAGCAGCCAGTTCGTCCCCTCCATCCGACTCTGACTCCAAGTCTCACTTTGAGTCGGACTCGGCTGCCAGATCCACAGCACGTTGCTGAGCCACAACAGGCAGTGTGTGGTTCCAAGGCCAAAAAAGAACTACCAACTGTCAGCCCCGGATCCATCTTGATTTAGATTTAGGACTGCCACAGCAGTGGGATGGGCACGCTGTGGGAACAGGAGAGTAGTGGAAAGGGAGGATAGCCACAAAAACATTCTTTCGCCAGAGCTCAAGGCCATGTTGCTGGAGTTTAGAGGGGAGTGATTGGACTTGACGGGAGTTCATAATTGAGGTGGATTGGAGAGTGTGATGTGAGGGTCATTGACAGGAGCAGGGTGTGGGTTTTAGTAGAGAGGGGAAACACAGGAATTCAGATTCGGGTTTTCCTCAGATGTGCCAACATGGCTTTTCTAATAAATTCTTACTTGGATGGACTTTGTCTCTGAGTGCTGAATTCGGGATGGGGAGTTTTGGTTGGAATGCTGACACCAATTTTCATTTCGTAAGAGAACACTTGTCCAACACGTATTCAAGCTAGCTAGAGCCTTATCTGTAATCACATCACTACAATGCATTACAGGTAGTCCTTGACTTACAACAGTTTGTTTAGTGACTATTCAAAGTTACAACGGCAGTGAAAATTGTGACTTATGACTATTTTTTATTGTTACAATCTTTGCAGCATCCCCATGATCAGATGATGAAAATTCAGATGCTTGGCAATTAGTTCATATTTATGAAGTTTGCTGTGTCCCAAAGTCATGAGATCAACTTTTTGTGACCTTCTGACAAGCAGAGTCAATGGGGAAACCAGATTCACTTAACAACCCGGTTACTAACTTATCAACTGCAGTGATTCACTTAACAACTGTCATAAGAAAAGTCATAAAAGGGGGCAAAAGTCACTTAACAAATATCTTACTTAACAACATAAATTTTGGGCTTGGCTGTGGTCATAAGTCAAGGACCACCTGTATATTGTTGATGTCATTATTTGATTGTTCAGTATGTATATCTTTTCACATTTTTCTTTTGTTAAACTAAAACTGAATTTTATTATATAACTATCTGTATTAAAGACAGTTGGAAATAATCTTTTTATTTTGGCTATTTGGGGTGGGTATTTTAAATATCACTTTTTAATTATTCTCAGTTGTTCCCCTACCCTACCCCAGGAATAATTGTGCTCATGTACTTGCACTCTTTTGCAACATAACCTAATTCTGTACTTGCACAATTGTATCAGCTCCTCATTTTATGATTTGGCCCTCCCTTTCCCTTCAAACCTGGCCCTTTGGGTATCTATATCCCTCAAAGGAGCATAAATATATGAAATCTATCTAGAAAAATCTATCCAGAAAATCTATCCTTCAACTTTTTCTCCTTGGCCTCACTGGATGTGATGAAAGAGATATGATTTTCCACATTATTTCCAAGGAGAAAAAGATTTCACACAAAGTTTTCCTGGCTTTTTACTTTCCACTCCGTCTTAAGAAAGAGGGAACTTTTCTCAGAGGGAGTTTCAACAGTGGCACTGTTTTCACTCCAAAATGACAGAGAACTTCTTCCTCTCCTTAAGAATCTGGGAGAAATCACCTAGTCCATTTTTCTCCTGCCAAATGTGATGAGTAACTTTAAAAGGCCCCCTGTACCCTGATTTAAGGAAAACACTACTCAGAGGACACTCAAAAATCATCTCGAACTTTCCAGAGGTTTGGGGTTTATAGCACTCAGAAGTCCTACACAGCAAAGCAAATAACAGGATCTATATCTATAAAAGAGAAGTCCCAAAAAAGTATGTTTGTATGTCGCTTATACAAATCCACATTCCTGCACCAATTTTCCCCAAAATTTAAAGATAGC
>JANHFQ010002166.1:22933-36226 GCA_032468035.1 Aparallactus werneri
CTTAATTTCAATAGTAACTTCATTATCTCAATCACTGTTATAACATTTTGTCTCATTCTTTACGATTTAATCAATCACATTATTTCTTATTTTATTTTCTAGTAAAGTATAATATTTAATTTCTCATTATTGTAAATCCTTAAAACACATTCCCAATAAAAATAATAATATTGCAAAGTCTCTTTATATAATTCAGTAAATGAAATTCCCTCCTCCTTTGTTTAACAACCTTATTACATCATTTTCAATATCCATTTTAAATCTAGTAGTTTATGTTCTTAAGCCAATCACAACATTTGGTCATGCTCACCAAACCATCATACATTTATAAAATTTCAAAATTTCTTTTCATATCAAGTTTCCCCATTCCATTATTACCATAAACAGAATATTACTAACTAAATATCTAATTAAACAATTTATCTTTTATTTCAGTCTCAACTTTCACCCTAGTTTCACTCTCTTATAATATCAAATGCCCAATTTGCCCTCTTCCCACTCCTTATAGATACATTTAAAATATCTGGGGAATTCTAAAATATTATTGTGTTTTGTAACCTTTTTAATTCATCATCAATTTCATTCACTTTATTTAACATTGCTAAATATATTCCATAAATAACTATATATGCATAAGATTTAATTACCTCCCACCATATCACTTTTTTAAAAAATTAATTTAACTACATTATTTGAGCCCCTCCTTTCTCCCTTCAAATCTGTTGTCACCGCAATTTTTGTTTCCACTTCTGCTCTGCTTTCCTCCAAGGTGGTTGATAAATTGGATTCTCCCAGTCCCAGCTCCTCTGCCTCCATTAATTCCAAAAATTTCAGAAATTTAGTAGATATACCGAATAGCCAATCAAGCATTTTGTCCAATTTTAATTCTATTAAATCCATTTTTGTTTGTATTTATGGCACCCCTCTCACCGACACACTCTTTTCAGTTCTTTGTCTTTTTTTTTCCTTTTACACTAAGCTGTCGCCACTTAGTTCTATGTCAGCATTTACTTGATTTTCAGTCTCTTATTTGGGGTGTTCTTTATAATCAATATTGAATTCTCACCCTTCTATCAAACTCCATTCACCTGCCATACTCTCCAGCACAAATCTTAGCCCAGAGTGGATTCATCTTTGGGGCAGCCATTCCTGACCACTGCTTCAATTGCCATTGGCTACAGGGAAAATATGGTTGGGGAGAGGAGATGTGGCTCCCCTTGACCAACTAAACTGCTCCCCCTCACTTTGCCCCTCTCCAAAGGGCTTAGGCTCCTTGATGGAGCCCTCAGATGAAGAAGCCTGGATGTGGAACTGCAGGGATAGCAGACCACATGTCCAGTCTCGATGAATGCCAAACCGGAAATTTAATTCTTTTTGAAGCAGTCTATAGATACTATAAATCCCAAAGGCAGCTAATTCCCCCTCCCTCCAAATGGGAGTATAACCAGAGTATAAACCATATGATTTTACAGGTTCAATGAGCTACAGTAATGACACTAAATGATTATCAAAAATAGCCATAATGTTGTCAGCATATAAAAATAATTTGTATTCATTATGAAGTGCTACCCTACTAATAATATCTTGATACTGTCTAATGAGAAAAGTTAGGGGTTCTTTCTAAGATTAGAAATCAAAGGAGATAACAGGCATTATATGAGCATCATGATATAACTTAATTGATCAAGAAAGAAAGGAATTGTAATGCATCTGGCCACTCATCAACTTTTAATCCAATGGACAAAATACGGTGGAAATTCCAAGAGGTCATTTCATTAATTGAATCTGAATAATAACTAAAACCTTCACAGCATCTAATGAAACTAAAACAACTGGTTTGTATTTATATACAAAGCAATTCTTTTTTATGAATTCTAACTAAGATGAATAATATTGAGGTATCATTACATTCTGTAATCTCCTGTTCAAGTTAATATTTTAACATCATCATTAAACAAAGATATTGGTCTTTAACTTGAAAATCTACTAAGAACTTTCTCCCTTTTAGAACTATGAAAGTAAAGTACAAAGATTAAATGATTCATTTTATTTATATAATAATATAGATACTAATAAATTTAGAATACTTTTGTAACATTAAATTGGAAATCCAACAGATCCAGAGGTGTTCCCTTATTTCTTTTTAAAAAATCATTTGTTTAATTCAAGTTTTATAAAACATAGAAAAACTAGCACACATTTATAAGGAGAAGAAGGAAGGAAGAGAGGGAGGAAAGGAGGAGGAAGGAAGGAAGGATAACAAGATTATCCTTCTGTTATCAAACCATCTCTTGATTTCCTTTTACAATCCCTGTAAGAAAATTCTACCAGTAGTACATCCAAAGACTTTCCTTTATTTCATGCATTTAACTATGATTTCTTCTAATGCCAGTGGTTATATCAATTTTTTAATATCTTCTTGAGATTTTCTGTTCCATTTTAATGTCCCTCCTATTAAAAACTTGCTTTTAGTTACAGTTTATATAATTGAATTTAAAAGAAACAAATGAAATATATTCTGCTTCAGTCTATAACTGGCATACATTTCTTTGTTTTAACCATTGAGCCAATAACTTTCCAGTTTTCTGATTCCTGTTTGCTCTGATTAATACAATTCAAAGAATATTCAAATCATTTTTCAATGTAGTAGCTGCAATTTAACCTGGGCTACTAAAAATTCTTGATGTAATTAATCTATGTGATTTCTAACATTAAGATAAAAGTGACCCTTGAGCTATCATTTGCAATTGTACAAGATAAAAGATCTCCAAACCTTTTTTTGCTGAAGCGATAACAATAGTTTATCCATGATAAATGCCTGAAATCCATCCTAAAAGCTTAACATATTGATAGAACTACTGTTTAATGTTTTTTTAAAATTCTTTTTAATGTAGTCTGCAAAAAAACATTCTTTAAAGAGAAGCATTTGGATACCATCTGAAATTAACTAATTTGTAGTGCTTTAAAGTTCAAAATGAGCATCACCAAAGTATGGTCTGAGATTGTCACTGGACTACTTGAGCTATCCACAACTTGATTCACCAAAGCAGGAAAAGTAAAAAAAAAAATCTAGCCTAAAATGAGAAAAGAAAACATATTCTCTAAGTGTTGAAAATATACCCCATATACAGTATACACTTGCAATATTTTCCAGTATGGAGAAGAGTTTTTCTAGCTAAGAATCTTGGTATAGTTTGAAATCACTATCAACAATTACTGATCAAAGGTTTGCAAAATGTAGTTTTGAAAAAAGATCAGTGGTATATTTCAGGCAGGGTTGGGATTCAAAATTTTCAGTAACCACTTCTCTGCCCATTTGCTGGGTAGGTGTGGCCATAGTAGGCATGGCCTAGTTGGCCTCCTGCATCACAATGGGGGGCATTATCACCCTCCCCAGGTTCAGGAGGCCTTCCTCGAGCCTCTGGGAAAGTGAAAACGGTCTCCCTGGGCTCCGGAGATCCTCCAGAGACCAGAAACAGGCCCATTTTCCAACTTCCGGGACTTCTAGTAGGCCCATTTTTCACCCTCCCAGAGCCTCCGCGCAGTCCCTGCACTTATCTGGGATCCAAAACGGGCCATGTGGAGACTCCTGGGAGGGATTGGGTGGAGTGGGCAGGGCCAGCCAGATTAACATCTGGTTCACCTGAACCAGCCCGAACCAGCTGAAACCCACCCCTGATTTCAGGAGTGTTCTTGGTGGGTGTAAAAAAAGCAGAGCAATTGTCAGGTGCAGGAAATCAGGAGTCAAGGTGGTTGAAATGAATACAGGTTTATTATATGCTAAGGCTGTCTATAAGAATCTGAACCACTAACAGTCAAAGCAAATTGGTGGTAGATAAGGCTCAATGATAGTGAAAGTGAGCTGGACTTAGATCTCTTCTGGGCTTGAGGGGATTCTACACTCATGACATACTTGACCCCTTCCTCAGGCTCAGCCTGGTTGTCTCTTATATCAATAGTGTTATCAACTATTTTTATGCCCAAGAAAATAAAGTGTCTCTCAGTGTCACAGTTCTCATATTCCATTTCAAACATAGAATTATCAATAACCTTAATAGCTACCCCACATTTGATTACTTACTAATATAGATTGTCCAATTCAGTATCTATTGTATCTTAGAAAAATCTCATCATTGAGGAGAATTTGTGGTTCTTGCAACTTAATTATACCTGGTTATAATTTTTCTAGTTCGTTACATATTTACCCTTTCTAAAAAGAAAATAACAAAAATCTTAGTTCAGTTTATATTCCAGCTGATTACTTTAAGTTTCATGCCTCCAGGTGGAAAAGTAATCCTTAAGGTCAATTTCCCTGTATTACAGACATCTCATATAGTAATAATTAAAAAATAAATAAAGATAAAACATTTAAAATAAAGAATATGGATCTAAGAAACAATAACAAATAAGCAAGATCCCCCACCACACCAGTCATAAATCCCGTTTCCAAATTGTAATAACACTTTTAAATGAAAGAAGAGAAATAACTCAATTCAGACTTGGTCTAGGTTACTGTCACTCAAAGATAGATTCATTATGTTGAAGTTGCTTACTGTGAGTAGTTAAAATTTGCATATTTGTAGCCCCCTTCCTCATTTTAAGAGGCAGCACACTAAAATAATATTACTAATTATTAAAATAAAATGTACAAATCTGGGCATTAATCGCTTACCATTCAGTTGTCTACATAAGCAGTTTTGCCCATAAGATCCAGAACGAAGGCAACTACTAAAGCAACCTTACAAATCAGTAATATGGAAACCTGAATTGATTTGACCAAATTAGATCATTTGATTTGAATGTCTGAAGGTCCCATTGTTTGTCTGAATAGTGTTGCATTGTTGAATACATTTGGCTTGATTTTAGGAACCTAATCAGGGAATTGAATTAGATTTTGCTGGCTTTACAAAAATATTTTGATGACTTCCTTTTCTGTTAGAAGAGTGGGGCTAATGGAATCATGCTCTATTCATCTATTCAAATAAATGAAAATTCGTTTTCTGTTAAAACAAGCAAACAAAAATATGCAGTCAAATAGTACATTTTGAATGCTAGTACTTGAAATTTGTGGAAGGAGAATGGTTTAATAACAATTAATTTTAAAAAAGGACTGACTGCTCAAATAGTGGCAGAGTTCCTTTTTCTCTCTTGTATGGTTCCTGTGATGATTACCGGTAAATATATACTGTATTTGGAAAGGAGGCTTATTCACTGTTATTCCTTTTCAGTTTTTTTTAAAGGCACTGCCCTCTTGTCCTATTGGCAAAATGCACCAGAGAATAGATTTTTTAGATATGCTGACCCTTTTCATATATGGAGCATTAGATTGATAGATTTTTCACAATATATAAGAATAAATGTTATCAAGCATTGGTCACCTTTAGTGGGGAAGTACTTTATTCTCTAAGAGCCTGCATTTGTGAAGCTGTCTTATTCTGCTACATTTGGAGTCTCATTTGTTATTCATTATTTTTCTTTTATTATTCATGTATGCTATTCAAGGATTGAAGAGGCTTTTTTGACAGCAGCAGCAAAACTGATTTTGAGGGCTGTTTCCCATGGCCATCTTCTTCTTTTTTTCCCCAGAACCTCTGAAAGTGTTCTATGCATTCCAATAATGCAAAGCACCAACAATATCTGGGACATTCTATATGAATAAATGATGGCCTCTAAGAAAGTCCATAAGCTCATAAGTACTGTTGATACTTTCAGAGGCGATAAGGAAAAAAGAATAGGACAGGCTCAGATAAAATATGTTAAATAGACCTGATTCAGTTTGAATTAGATATTCATGTTTAGAAAATGGCATGATTTAGTTCAAGCTTGCAATGGAAGTTTTAATTTGATTACTATAGCATCCTAAAAAATTATTTCTGTCCCCTAGAAAATCATTGCTTTAAAAATTCTTATTAAAATGAATAAAATTTTGTCCTTCCCCACTCTTTGCATACGTATATCAATATTGCTGCAGACTGCTATAGTAATACATATTGTATGCCAAACTGAGAAAAATAATTTCTAGATGAAGAATTGCTCCATTTATTGTTATTTATTCTATAACCTTTCCCCTTCCTTGAATGTGAAATTTCAGACAAACATCTTCCTGTACTTCTATAAAAATGCATAATAATTCTGAAGTCCAAGATGCAGGAGGCAGGAGCTTACACTGCCATTGTTTGGAGTAATGAAATCTGAGAAGTCAGGACTCTGACATTTTGTTCAGGTTCAAGAGATCCTTTATTGAGTACATCATATTGACACTTAGAAAGGTGAAGTTATCTCTAAATTAATTCCGTGCTTAGGGATAGTTAAAAGAATGAGACCTCCCCAGCCCCCTATATCTCTCAGGTCACATGGGCCAATCAGTCCAGACATAGGTTCCTGTTCAACTTCAACAGGCATCTGTTGACATGACCTTGATTCTCACGCCGGCTGGTAGATGTTATGGCTATCTACCTGAAGCACCACATTTCTGAGTTCCCCCACACCATGTTCTCCCACCTCCCCCATGAATGGCAACCAAGAAAGAAAGTGGAAGTAAACATGGCTTCAGCTGAAGTCATTTAGCAGGTTGACATACACTATCGGTGTTTTCCTGAATCCATGATGTTTGGATAAAGTGGGTTTTAACTCTGATTTTCCATGTGGAAGAAGCATCCAATTCATACCTCACTCTTATAGACAAATACATACTTTTGAAAGCAATGATACATTTGTTTGCAGTAGAAAATGGGAAACAGCTGTGAGACACAATATTGGCAAAGTAACTCTTAAAGACACTGTTACATGATGCTGAATTGAACCTCATACTCACTGTTTTCCTTTCTTCAGTTGGCTCCCTGAGGACTATTTTAAGAACAACTCTGTCTTGCTGTCACACAGGTTTCATATAAGAATTCCAGCTTAGAATGACACTGGTGAACTCCTGTGATACATTACTGCATAACACTGTATATCTATTCCACACAAAAAATGGAGTTCTCACAGCTAGTTAAGCTCATGAGATTTTTGTTTATTGTGGATAAGAAGTGATATTCACAGAGGCTTACATTCCTAAAAGTGCATTATTTCTAATAAATCAAATAGTATATTTATCTCCTTTAAACAATATATTTATCATAAATATTGCACTATTGTTTGACAAGGTGAGCATATAGATTGAAATATTTTCAGTTGAAATATGCTACCTCTATAACATATTCAGAGACACTATATTCATAATTCCTAAAATATGGATTGACTGAATAAATCATAAGAATTCATTTCAGTGATAACCTGCTCAGCGTTGAGTCAACAGTTGCCCTATTTGAAAGACTCAAATCACAGTAATGTTTCCCTATTATATGTGCTCTAAATAGACCTGATAATATCAGATCTAAGACATCCTTCGAATTTTATTTTAGACCTTTGAACTGTGTTTTACACATATTAAATAGTACCAAAGGCAGTGATTGTTGAGCAGTTAATAAGTGGCATCAGTAGAGACATTTTTGGTGAAACTAAAAAAAGCCGAGATGATGGGCACTGTCATATGTTTGCAACCAACCTCATTTTTAACATATAGCACTGGTAGACTGCCATCTTGGTTGACCACTATCTTTGTTGTTGTTGTTTTTATAAACAGAGCCGACAAACGCTGCTGGGCATCAGATCAGAGGATTTGGCAAATATTCTGAGAAACTGCTATTCTCCTTTTCTAAACCAGACTCATCTGAGAACTAATTGCCCACTTGGCAGTCAGAGATAGCACCGGGTGGCCCTGAGGTCAATGTTTCTTCAAGTGCTGTACCTATGAAGTGACATAAATGGTTTGTTTTTAGTAGATGAACTAGGTTGTTATATGCTTAATTTTGGGCTTGAATTGATGAAATGGACTAAAATTGGATTATTTTAATATAGTTTTATTAATTATGTTCAAAATGCTTATTGTATGAACCTCCTTAAACACAAATTATTTCTAGAAATTGAAGTTTTGTAAATTAATCTCACAATAATTAGATGGCTTATGAAGGGAATGTAGTTGGCATTTGCAGCTCAAATAAAATTTTCAGAAGAATGTTTTAATTAAGAATTATTATTTCCATTCTATAAACCAAGAGTATTCTGTCTGTATAATCTTTTTGAATGAAAGGACTTAATATGGAAGTTTCAAGGTTCGTATGTAGGTGCATGTGCTTCAAAAATGATACGGAAAAGGTGTTTTGGGATGCACAGGAATACAATTGCAGCCATAGTGACCATAGTGACACTTTTAAATGACCATAGTGTTTATTTATTATCAAGCATTCCTGAAAACCAGGACATCTACGTTAAAGGTATGGCTACCTTAAAGAGTCAACTTTTTAAAGTAGCCAGTTCTACATAAAAGCTTTTAGGGTTTTATGAAAGAGATTTGGCATACAGTATATATTCTCACACTTTCTGAAACTTATCTTCTAAACCATTTTCAAAGCATATAAAGCAAATTATGCATTTATTTATTTGGTGGCAGCAGTACCTCAGATAGAAGGTCCATACAGAGAGTGGTAAGGATAGCTGAGAAGATTATAGGGAGCTTCCTTCCCATTAATCTGTATATTGCTTATAAACACTATGTGCTCGAAGCATTGTTAGAGATCCCCACACACCCACTTCACTATATGTTTCTGCTGCTCTCCTCTGTGAAAAGGTTTCCAAGTAGTCCTATAGTAGGACTACTAGATTCTGTAACAGCTTTGTTCCTTATGCCATCTATCTTGTAAACTCACAGGATTCTCTTTTTTGACATGTATATATATATATATTCAAACTAGATTGTGATGTTTCTCTGTGTTATGTATGTGTGTGTATGTGGGTATATAAATAATGGTTATCTTTTGAGAGCTGAATGCAACAAAATTTTACTTTAATGTATGCTGATTAGTGTGATAATAAAGTATTCTATTCCATTCTATTCTTTTTTTAAGAAAGGTGCTTGAAGCTTTTGACTTTTGTTTTGCTAGGTTTTTTTTTTTTACTATTTTTCATTCAAATCAAAATTTAAGTAAAAAGGTAAAAAGATAAAAAGACGTATAGATTAAAATCTATAAATTATTATTGGACGCCAATAAGACAGTAACTCCCCTTAATACCATTATTGTGTTTTGCCCTAACCTATTAACAAAACAAAGAAAGGCAACAGGGATCCTGTCATAATGACTGCTCTTTTGATAGATCTATAAAGTAGTCAAACAAAAGATAGAGAGATAGAAGAATGGGTTATTTGTACAAAAAGACAACCCTAGCAAAATATAGTACAGATAAGTTTAGTTGTGATTTGTCATACAAACTGCATTGATTCTTAGCAGGACTGAAAATTAAGGCACTGAGTAAAGTAATTTCCAACCAGATTGTTTTATTCATTTTTATCTATGTAAGTATACCTGTTTCATCATGTTTGATTCAGTTCCTGCTAGTCCTGAGGGGAAAAGCATATCCTCATCATAGATTGCTCTAGCTGTAAAAATTGTATTCAATGAAGTGAGGGGGACTGACATTACCTGAAGAAATATCTTAGTATAGTTACCGAATGGTATGTTTAATCTGTAAACAGGCAATGAATAGGAAAAATGTAATTATCCCCAAAATACTTTCTAAGCTTAAGGGCTAAATTTCTAAAGAGGTGTGTAGGGAATTGTATGAGTAAATCTCATTATTGTTAACAGGATTTATGTATTAATCTTCTCACAGAGCATTTTAAATTGTTTTAAAGTTGAAGGAACAAAAGAGCTAGAAAAATATAAAACAAAGGAAACACACATAATCACCATTTTTGCTGATTTATTACTGGTAATATCTAAGAGGCCAAATTATATATGGGTTCCAAAGGAAAGTACAGAAGTGGGTATATTTATTACTTAAATGAACTGTAATGTGTGAGTTCTACAGCCGGTGAGCTCAGAAACCTAGGAGAGATCGATTTTTGGAAGAGCAACCAAAATAAAATTCTAGGATGGCAGATTAAAGCATGAAGAAAAAAGAATCCTAGAAGACAGAATCAATCCATTTTCTTACTGTTGGCAAGAAATAAATATGTATGTATCTCAGAAGTCACCGGAAGTCATGCTTGATCTAAGGGTGACTTTACTGAATCTATGTCTTTATGAGTCAAATAAAAATAATGCTCTAGAATCATCTATTTTACTTCTGAGATTAATTAGTTATCTTCCAGTGTTGCACAATAAAGACACCAAAATCCATTTAAAGGAAATCAGACACACTAGAATAAACTAATTGATTAAAATAATTAAAAATGATAATTAGTTCAATGCAATTGAGGCTGAAATAAACATTATAAATACATCAGAGAAAACATTACTTAAACACATTGGTGGTGGTGAAAAAACCAGAGAGCTAAAAAGGCCCAAGAGAAAATAAGAGATATTAGTTAGGCTTTTTGAGGAATAATATTATGTAATTTAGAATTATGATTGAAAAATATGTGCCACTGAAGTACAGAGTTACTAAAAACTGGAGTAGGAGAAAGAAAAAAAAAGCTTCTGCATTTTGGTAGACATGTAGGGGGTAATAAATCAAAATAAATGCATTTTCATCATTTCCTTAAAGTAAAGAGGGATAAGAAACAAGAAATAGCTTATTACAGACAAAATTCCTGCTGAAAGTCATAACTCCATTCCTATAGAAGTAACCATTTCTCCAGATTTCACACATTTCACAGATTGAGAGAATTGGAAGGGACCTTGTAGGTCATCTAGTCCAACTCCCTGCCCAAGCAGGATAATTGCCTCTACTTAGGATCAAACTCACAGCCTCCTGATTGTGAGGCAAGAGCTCTATCTCTAGGCCAACTCTCTTGCATTAGGAAAGACCATGTGTGTCCTCACTGATTATACTGTATGTGGAATTAGTAGTATGAAACCCCATAGTTATTAAATAATACTGCTGGCTTTTCCAGACTGAAAAACCCAAAGCCTTGGAATAAAAAACAGTGGGATAGGATTGCTGTATCTGGCTGTTGAAATTCCAGTTGACACTATTTATGTATTTGTTCATTTTATCAATGTATACAGTCACCCATTTCACAATTGGGATGAAGATTAATGAACAAAGTATTGAGAGCAATAGACAAAAAAAAAAGAATAGTCACACAATAATAGTACTTTGGTGCCTGGGGACAATCAAATTCAATTCACACAATCATAGATATGAAAGAGATAACACCATGATGGGCTAACCCAACCTAAAGGCCACATACTTGGAGGAATATCCAGATCTTCAAAATTTTAGGAACCCTAGCAGGGTCAGAATCTAATAAATTTCAGGGGGTATAATGTTCTGTCCTGAGTGACAGTAAAGAGGTCCTTAAATAAAATCACATTTTAACTATTTGCTGCCATCTCACAATTTGGATTTTTGCAGTCCAGATGAAATTAGTTTTATGCTGATGGTTTACATGCTCATTGCTCACATCTAATACTGGGAGATTAATTACTTCATTTGGGGGACAAGATTCAATATAAAGTAATGATGGCGAACCTTGATTGGACCAAGTGCCAAAAATGGGAGCGAGCGAGTGTGCATGTGCTCCCGTGTGCTGGAAACCAAAAGAGCACATGATCTTCCAGTTTCTGGCATGCACATGTGTGCTGGCCACCCAGTCTTATGTGCATGCATGCAAGACAAGCTGTCCGGTGTGCATGTGCCAGCTCTGCTGGCGAAGAGAGGAAGTTGGGCAGGGGAATGCCACTTCCTTCACTGGAAAGCCGGAGCCCCTTCCCAGCCTCGGAGGGAAGGGGTGTCAGTGTTCCTGGGACTTGGGTTGGGGTGCCAGCAACCCACCACTGAGAACACCCACAAGGAGCATACCTGGTTGGTGTGTGCATGCTGGCACCTGGGTTTTCCTTGGCCACATGCAGATCAGCCAGCTAGTGTTTGCACACAAATGCGCGCTAGAAAACAAAAGAGACCAGTTCCACCCTCTTATGCAACCCATAAGAGAAATGGGTGATGGCTCTGCGTGCCAACCAACATGACTCCACGTGCCACTTTGGGCACCCGTGCCATAGGTTCGCCATCCCTGATATAGAGTCACCATGGTGTGCTTCCAAACTGAGCTTCAGCAATATAAAAATATGATATAACTAGTCTATCTTTTCCTCCTTAATGGATTTTTTTAACAACAAGAAAAGGGACAGTGGCATTGTTGTGCCTCTTGGATATGGGGATGAGATGGGGTAGGCAAAATCTGAATGAGGGAATGAATGGCTTTTCACTGAGGATTATTCTTGGTATATCTTCAGCAAATTTTCTGATATACCCTCGTTAATTTAAAGGCTAGGGCTATGGATTAAATTCTAGAGCTTCGCCTAATAATGTATGAATACATCTGGGCAGTTGTACCATAAAACTACTATATTGTGCTATGAACACTATTTTTCATTAATGCACATTGTCTTTCCACTGTAGCAAAATAATCTGTGTTATATGTGAGTGTCCCCTTTGTTTTCTTTTGAAATCATACATACCTTTTGTCTTCTTGCCTTTGCTCATTCTAAGGAAAACATTTTTATTATTTATATCAATTAGTTGGGCAGTGGATTTTAATTAGATGAGGTTTCAAATTGACTTCCTCAAAATAATATAGAAAAATGATTCCAATACTATCTTCATTTTATTGCATCATCTCCAAAAATGGATAGAAAATGTACAGATACCACAGCTGTTTTCAAACAGATGCAGTTAATAAGGAGATGCAAAAAGTGCATATCCGTGTATTAACTGGAATTAGAAGTTTTAACTGAATAAAGCAAATCTGATATTTAATAAAAGCCAGTAGCATCGTAGTATAAGCACATGGCTCTTGTTGGCTGGGGAAATATGTACTAAGAATACATCATCACACAATGTTTTTTTAAATTATCTATTAGGGTATGAGTCATTTACATGAGATAGGAAGAAAAGGCTAATTGCACAACTGAATAAAATCTGAGTGCTGTAATAGGTTACAGTTATGGATTTTGTTGGTTTTTTCACATAGCTTTCCTGGGGTTTAGGGTAGAGAACCTAATCTGGTCATACTGATGCAATGTAGGATAGCGTAGAACTAAAAATAGTTTTCAGCATTATATCACAAAGTAAATTAGATCAACTTCGGGAATGTGGAAAAGGATTTTGCAGTTAATTAGATTAACATAATTGAACATGGTGTTAGTTTTCTGGAAGTAACATTTATTATTGACATAAGCTGAAATGGGAGAAGAACAGAAGATACAAAAGAACAATTTTATCTTGTGTGGAACATTTTCTTTGCTTTCA
>JANHFQ010002167.1:31651-41651 GCA_032468035.1 Aparallactus werneri
CACCCCTCCCCTCTCAGGAGTCTCCATTCATCCCATTTTGGATGCCAGGTAAGTTCAGGTCCCACACGGAAGCTCAGGGAGGGCGAAAAATGGGTCTCCTGGAAGTTCCAGAAGTCTGGAAACGAACCCATTTCTGGCCTCCAGAGGGCCTCCAGAGTCCGGGGGAAGCTATTTTCACCTTCCCAGAGGCGCGAAGAAAGCTGCTGGAGCCTGGGGAGGGTGAAAAACGCTCCCCCCGCCACGGTGCAGGAGGCTGACTAGGCCACGCCCACCATGACCATGCCCACCCAGCAACCGGGCAGAAAACCCGTTGCTAAAATTTTTGGAGCCCACTCCTGCCTGAAGAGCCTCAGAAGAAAATCATTAGGAACCCTTGAATAGATACATATTTGAAAGAGAGGAGGAATTTGTAAGAGCACCAAATCCTATTTATTAAAGCAAAGCAGAAGAGAACTTACAGTATAGTTGGATCAGGTTTTCTTATTTTGTTGGTTGCTGGTTTTTGCTTTTTTACCTGCATATATAGTATATGATACCTAATTGAATTTATTGTGGCAGTTATAAATTTGCTACAACCACTACTATTAGTAAATGCTTCTGGGTACAAATATCATTTGTACATATAGCAAGGAAACTTCCATTGAACCTGATCCTATGTTAACATGCTTCGATCTATTATCAGCTGTGTGCCCGAATCTTAAAGCCTTAGTTCTGGACTCTATACTTCTCAAATAGACTGTGTTTGTCTGTTTGATATTATACTGTTTTCTTCAAACATAGGTTTTCTTTTAATTATTTCTCTGTTAAAAATAGGAGGTTTTGTTCTCCTTGCTTTCTCTTAGCTATTTTAGGATCTAGGCTATAAGGTCATTTGTTCCACACTTTTCAATAGCTGTATCTTGATTCTTTTAACTCCTAAGCACTTAGATTTGAGATAGATAATTACGTTGCTTAATAGTAAATTGCACTGCAACATGCCCAGAGGGATCTGAAATAAAAGGTATTTAAAAATCTACCATGTTAGAAAAGCAAGATAATTTCAACTAATGAGATTATCAGGGATAATCAGTTTACAAAAGCCCATTATGAGCAGATTCATTGATGTCTTAAAACAGAAAAGAAAAATCCTATTTATTTTTTTTAAACAAATTGCTTTTTCAAATGGAAATAGGCTGTTTCCCATTACCTTTTATTTGATGGTTTTTGTAGCCCCATCTGCTGTCCAGTTTTGGAAATATCTGTTTCAGGATATATCTATATCTAAATATACATCTTGCTGATAATGTGCAGGAAATAAAATCTTTTATACAAATAAAACCTTGCATCGGTTTCTGGTGCTAAGGAAACTTGTAACCCCAAAGTATTCTGGTATTCGAATATATCTCAATTTTCTTTGTAATGTGGAAATCTATAGCGGTAACGATTTTTAATGGTTACTTAACAGAAAAATAGTTGTACTGATAATTGAAACATGCATGATAAGAATGTTTTCTCACTTTTACTTAGACTGGACTGAGCAGATTGTAATTTTCTCCTTCATGACTCCACCTTATTTTATCCTTGTACAGATATTAAAAATTATGTGGAAAGACATAGGAGAACTCACACTGCTTGCACGAAAAAGTAAAAATCGATGGCTTTTTAAAATTTTGCATTTATGTAAGTGTATAACTAGAACCCATATTGATTAGTGTAACAGTGGTGTGTGTGAGAGAGAGGGGGAGGGGGAGGGAGGAGGGAGGGAGGGAGAGAGAGAGAGAAAGAGAGAGAGAGAATGAGAATGAGAATGAATGATATCCATCTGATTTGGTTAGGTATCATTATGTCAATGATATACAGTGCCAGGCCAGGCCAGGCTAAAGATACTGTGGAAGTCTTTAGGTACTGAAAGGGGAGAAACAAATCAGACTAAAACTCAGTAAAATGGAGAAGTTGGTCATCTAGAAACACCTTGGCTCTCTGGAAACATTGATTCTGAAACATAGATGGGGTCAAATTTCTCTTGAATGAGCAGACCTGTGATTGCGTATTCTCCTAGGTTCAGTGTTCCTTTGTACTTGAAGACCACTGTGGCCAGAGTGATCATTCCACAGATTCAGCTGGCATGCTACATATGGGCCAGAAAGATTTGATAATCATAGCTAACATTGTGATTATCATCACAACTGCACTCTACATAGTTCAAAAGTGCAATAGCCAGATTTCTAGCTGAAAACCCACCAATATGGATAGAGTAAATCTACTCCTAAGAATATCTTACTCACTCTGGTAGCTGCCAGTAGGTTTCTGAATCCAATTCAAAGTTTGTTTGTTTATTGAATTTATATAATCTCACTTGCAAGTTCTGGTTAGAAAGACCTGTAAAACTTCCTTACTATATATGATTCTGCTTATTTTGTTTTGCCATATACAGAAGGTCTGTTTAAGGCTCTACCCTGAAGTAAGAACCAGAAGTCAGGTCCCCATATAATAAATACAGTGACCCCAGGAACTGTTACGGTTTTCTTTGGTTTTGACATTTCAAAAAGCACTGACAAGTGCTTTGTTTCACTGGGCCTTTGGCCCCCATGATAAATTGTGAATAACCATGTAGCTTTTTGTTTTTCAAGATGTGGCATAGTTTTTATAGCATGTTGTTCTGTCTGCTTTGGGTAGAACAATGACTCCCACAAATTCAGAGGCCCAGATTCAGCTTACATTAATTTAGCTTCAAATCATAATGAGAACAGTGCAAAACAGTAGCCCCATGTTGCCCAGATAAATATTATACTGAATGTTACTGACAGGCCAAGCAAAATAAAATCCATTCACCATCTAATTTCCAATATAGGCCATGTATTGTAGTTGTTTCTGCCTCAACATGGCTGAAGACCAGATGATCAAATCCATCTACCTCTACTATAATTCCTTTAATAACTACAATTTTGTCCCTACGCTGTCTCCAAAATTCATGTTTCGCCTAATTTAAAATATCTTGGAATAAGATCACCTATAACTCAACCTTAATTTGAGCTTGGTCTTCTGATACAGCTATGCTTTAAGTATTATTGTTTTTATGCTTTATGATTGTGTTTTCTTTGAAATCCATTGATGGAGTGGAAGGTTATAAATATCTTAAGAAATACTAAATACGTATTCAGTCAAGATCTCATGTAAAGAAGGAGATTATTATTTCTATAGAAAAATGAGTACAATGTTAGAACAATGCAAAATTCAGACAACTGAAAAAATAACAAACAAGTTTGAGGTAAGTGGGAGAGAGAATGAAATTTAACCTTGAAGCTGCTCTCTTTATTGCAGATGGAAGGAAACAAATTGAAAATGAAGCATGTGATTCTGAGTTTGCTTTCTTTAGTTTAGACACTAAAGGTAAGACAAACAGTTGTTTTGTGTTGTTAGAGTTCTATTTGTTCGTTCTTCTAACATTTCAGAAAGCGTACTTGCAATTCTAAGGCAGTCTCAACCAGAGCTATATTTTCAGACCATTTTGGAGAACTTCTATTGGAAGACATAGTAGGTCAGAGGAAAGCTGTTTCCACATGTTTTGGAACTCTCCTAAGCACGAGGAAATATAATTGGTGGTTTAAAGGAGCAGAGTTACTTTTCTTAGCTATTATATATCTATTCTGTACAGTAAGACAGTGTGAACACAATACAATAGTTTTGCATTCTTCATTTCTATGCATTCTTTAAGAAAAAAGCAATATTAGAATTCTTGGCATACAGAAAGCAAAAGGGAAAGAAGGTGGAACTATGGTCCAACAAGAGTCACAAAGATACTCAGATGTCATTGATAGAACTCAGTTTAGATACAGTAACTCTGCTAACCGCAATATTCTACAACATTATTGACTTATTTGGACACTTGTTATTTATGTAGGAGCTGTTACACAATGGCACTGCTTTATTTATTTTAGCCCTGAGCGAAAGCATTGCACAAATATCTACAGCATACCTATAAGCTAGGTTTACAACAGAAACCTTGTTATAGTTCCTGAACATTTTCCTATCTCTTCATGATGATTTCAGAGATGGCTGTTCTGACCTTCTGTAACCTAAAATGATTTCAGACTTCTCTAAATAATACACATGTTCTGTCTTCTTTTGATTGAATGATGAATAGCACTTAAGAATGATTGATTGGCTAGTGTTAACATGGCCAACGTGTTTAGAATGGGTCATATTCCCCCTCGCCCCCATCTCCACTCTGAATCCTATGAATTTGTCCCAGGTTTCTTCATTTCTTTGTCTCTGGCCACTGCAGCATGTTAACTTCATCCAATTGGCAAGCAAGCAGTCTCTCTGGCACTGGTACAAATGCCATTTTGTGGATTGTCCATTAAGGGGGGAAGTACAAGGGAAATGTAGCTGATCCTTCCAAAACAATAAGCACATTCTCAGTATGAAGTGTGCTGTTTTGCTTATTCTAGGGTGTGAGACTGCAATCGTATTTTGCATTAAATGAGGATTTCAAATGGCATTTAAGCAATGATATAAATGACAGCCACTTTAGACTTTAATTATATATGTAGTTTAACATTGCTGAAGTATATAATGCTACATCAAACCAATTCAAGTAGAATTACATAAGCCAGTTTTTTCTGCTTTTTTTTAAATCATAATGTTTTCTCTCACTAAGTACAAGTAATTTTTACTTTTTATAAAGCTAGTTCTTAATCTGAATACAAACTGTATTCTCCATTTTTAAATAAAATTTAAAAGGGGGAAAGGGTAAAGGAAGTCCCCTTGACAATGTATTTATTTCCAATAAATAGGTTTACAATCAGAATATAAGAATATTTGCTTAAACCATTGTGTTAAATATCCTGAAAGATTTTTCTTGGTAAATTTGGAAACAACTTATTTAACATGACTTGAGCTGTCTAGCTCTGACCTAGTGTTACCCTCCATAACTAAAAGACAAATATATACAGTATTTTTTTTACAGAGCCCACAAATAGAAAAGTTTCTAAATTAAAGGTTTTGGTGCCAATTCATGGAGGCTAGCAAGAATAGTAATGGATAGTAATCCAAGTTAGCAGGTTTATCATGGCTGTCCATTATATTATATGGGTTAGAAGTGATGAAGTTATTTAAATTACAAAGAGGATACTGTTCTGGAATTGCAAAGATTCTAGAATCCTTATAAAATGTATAGATCAAAATGAGTTTTGTTATTTAACAGCTTTTGAAAGTCTTAACAGCTATAGAAGAGAATATCTGTAGCTCAGAATTGAACTGTCTAGTTCACAGTGCTCCCTGGGATTGATAGTGTGCTCAAAAATGTTTTATTACCTGACGAGGTAACATCATCAGTATGATTGAATGTAGGATGTGTTCTCTGTTTATATATGATAGCTTCCTCTGCCAATGGTGGTGGTGTGGCTTTCTCCTTGATAGTTCCTTGATTAAGATATTATTAAGATATATTTGAGGGGTTTTTTAGATGTTTACCTCAGACAAGTATAAATGCACTGCAGAACACAATAAAAAATAGTAATGAAACAACTAAGCTCAGAAGCACTAAGGATTCCACAGTCTTAATAATTATATTAAGTAACATTGAGAATATATCCTTGAGACTTAGGGTTAAACAGATATGATTTTTACCTTTTTAGTTTATTGTTCCAAGCACCCATGGATGCCTGAGAGCAAGTTCGTAAAAAGTTTTGTTTGGTTTAGAAAATGTAAATCAAAATTGGATAACAGAACTTCTGGGTATCAAACATGAAAGCTAATGCCTCATTTCATGACTTGGTAATTAGATAGGTAAAAATGAAAATACAATGACACTAATTATTCTTAAGGAAATAATATTAGAATAAACAATCATACAAATCTAGGGCATATATCAAGAGCTTGATTATAAGTGAATGTTATTAACAAAACTATCATAAATTTTCCAAAAGAAAAGGTAGTCATTTCTGAACCAAACCATATGCCACTAAGTTTTTCGAGATATACTTTACATTGTAAAAAAAGTTGTTTTAAAGTTGGAGAATTATACCTCTATATTAATCCATGATCTTTATATACAGCTTATCTATGAATATTTCAGCCATAACACTAAATTTCTGCTGGTTTTGTACAGTTAACTTGGCACTTTTGAGAATTCCCAGGTGCAGTATAAGTTCAGTGGAACCTTACAAGTGGCACAGCTTATATTTCGAGGCATCAATTATATCCGTTCCTTGATTCATGAACACATAAATAGACATATCAACTACTCCTCAAGGGAATATTGCCATATCCGTTGTGATTGGAAAAATATTATCAAAGGTCTTAAATTAGATGAGTGTCTATCAAAGATATGCATTTCAGTTGAAAGCAAAGGGAGGAATAACAAATAATGGCTTCAGTTGCAAAAGGTATTACAAATTAGGAAAACAGGGAAAAGAAGGCGATGGGCGCAAATTCGGTGGATCTGACTATAGCATTTCTACAGTTATACTGTTGTTGTTCTACAGATGGCCCCAGATCATCACTAGCAGGGAGAATGGTTGTTTTTGATACCGAACGCTTGGAAGATGCAGGGTTTTATCATTCCTTATTTGAGCTCTGATTTTTTTTTAAAGAAATCCAAAATCAGTACATTGTTTTCCTTTCCTCACTCCCCTTTTCGCAAGGAATTTGGGGCTCCTTGTGTTACCTTTAGATTTAGATAAATAGCTATTCTATTGATAAACCCAAATATATATCTTCAATTATAAAAGAAGTGTGTATTTTACTTGGCTCTTTTTATTATTTAGCAGTCAAAATGCACACAGGAAAACCCGAGGCAGATATGTTCCCCTTTTTTCTGCAATTGAAACTCGCATCCATTTAGTAGCTGATTAAGAAGGGTGCAGAAATTCAAGATTTCCCCACCCACCCCTCACTATTCAGAATGAGATTCTGTCACATGTACCAATGTTTGATCAGCAAGAGTGCCTCTCGAAAGACATACATTTGAGGAAACATCTAGCAAGCAGCATAGTACATTAGTGTCACAAACACTTTATGGTACCGAACAGGCTAGCCACAGAAGTTATCCAGATGAACAGGGTGAAAACATATAGTAGCAACAGCGCTCGTGTATAAAAGTGTCATGTCTTGGAGAGAGAGAAAAAAATACGTGAAGCAAAAGAACAAAGATGCAATTGGAATGAAGTCAAGCTCCACACTTAATGCTGATGACAAGACAAAAAGAAAATAGGAATGTTATACATCCATACCTTTCAGGATGATTCTCCATGAATTTTAGGAAATTTCTTTCAATCTAAAAAGAGGTCAGCTTTGCAGATTCCTGCAGCAGTAATAACAGAGGCATTACAGAATTGAAGTGTGTATGGATGTGTGGGAGTGTGTAGTGATTGTACTGAACTACAATCTCTATGCATGTTTATTATTATTTTTAAAAAGAGCTTCATTTGGGACTGCAGTTATTTAGAGACTGGAGACATTCTTAAGTAAATACTGCTGACATTTAGATAGTTAAGGGATCCTGTTCAAGCCACAAACAATGACTTGTTTTTTTTTGCATAAAAATTCACAGCAGCAGCAGCACTCTGAAAGAAAGTTAGGAGGAGGTTGATTACAATTGTCCTTTTGTTTTAGGATATGCCCTCATCGTTATTCTTATTTTATTACTTGACTTCATTTTTAAAAAAAAAATGTATTCCATTAATCTCTGCTTTTACAGCTGGGCTTTAGAGGAACGTTTAGAAATTAAAAAATAATAGCAACCACCTCATAACAGAGGCAGCTAATGGGAAATAAATATCGGAGAGATTTTCAACACAGTATATTTATTTATTTTTTTTAAAAAAAATAGAAGCAGGCACCCAGGAAACTTCTTAGAAATAGAATAGAAGTTGTCAAACAAGTTTTCAATACTCTTGAAAACTTCTGTTAGCTTAGCTTTCAAAAAGGTAACATAAAATCATGCCTGCAATCATCATAACCCCCCCAAAAATAGGTAGTGGAGGGGGGAATCTCAATCCTCAAATAAATTCTTGTTTAGTTCTCTTCATGTAATATTGTTCCCTGGTGTTAATTACATTTAAATGGGAGAGTTCTAGTTTGGCATCATTCGTTTGGCTTGAAAAGTACTTCCCAATTTATCATACCTGTCAACCTCTGTGCATCACAGGCTAATACTTTATTAAGAAAAAAACCATCGGGGAGCTACTGATTCCATTTAAGTACATTGGGCAGAATGTACAACTAATTAAAAAGCATATTTTACATTATTAATTTTTGAGTTTCACTTAATGAATGTGAAATGACAAGGCTACTATTTTTATATCCAAGCTCTCTGGGCTTCTTAGTTGAGGGAATTAAATTCTACTGATTTTTACAAAGATGTTGCTCCAGAGAATTATTGTCAAAAAAGCTCCATTTTTTTCTTTTTCTTTTGTAGCTATGTCTTTTTATTTTTAAGGACAGCCAAGAAGAGTTCACTGGATGTTGTTGTTGGGTCGTGGTTGCTTTCAGCCAGAACGATAAAACTACTTTAGATGAGGTATAAAATATGGTTTTTAAATTATATTATGATTTGCAAACACTAAAATATAATTGCAGCGCAGTTGAGAGAGCACAAAAACATCTAGTCTTTATTGTAGAAGACAATGTGATAAAATCTTTTACAGCCAAAAGCTCATTTTGCATCTGGAAAATTGTATAAACTGATATCTGGGGAGGGGGGAAGGGGGAATCTCATTAAAAGTAAAGTTTTTTTAATATTCTTAAAATAAAGCAATAGACTATAATTGCAATTTTTCTCCCACTCAGACTTTATTAAATTGCATAACTGTTCAAATATCTAATATTCTCTTTAAAGCAAGGCATAAAATAAGACTCCATGATTCGGCTGGCTGATGTAGATTGATGCCAGGATTTTTTATTTTTATTTTTTTAAAAAAATATTGTTCGAGGATGGCATTACATGCTACAAACCTTGATTTGGCATGCTGAATTTCAAGTGCAGTGGTACAGTTTTTAGTAAGCAGCATTCAATATTGTGTTGTTTTAAACTTTGCCAGGCTGGTGGAGGCTGGCATCGTACTGCATTTGAGTACCACATAATAACACAATTTAATAGGGCTGGGGGGGGGGAGAGTTCCTTTTTCTCCCCCAAATGTGCTTACAATTAGCTCTCTGTATTTTTATTGTCTTTTTCCCCCTAACCACAAAACTCACACTGGAGGCAAAGCTTAACGGCTGAGCTTTCTTCGTGTAAATATTAGGAAATTACATTTGTACAAACTGCAGGACTTCGTCAAGAAGGGCTGGAACCTCTCCAAGGCAAATTAATCAGGATAAAGTTGCTCTCTGTTCAACATGACCATAGTTTATTTTCTGAAGGTATTAATTTGTCAACAGTTTGCCTGCTTTGCTGTGACTCATGCAAATGGCATTCAAGGAAGACACAAACTCAGTCCTTCTGGATCTACCTTGCACTTTCACAGAGGCAGTTCCAGCAATTCAAAAATACTAGATGGCCGAATTCCCAGCATATGATTTGGTCCAAAAGGCTTGAATCTTTTGCAAAGAGACAAACGTTGCTTCTGAAACCAGAAAACAGTGTGTCCTCCTTTTAGAAATAAACACAACAGACACATGCCTAACTGATTTGCAGTAATGCTATGTATTTTAATCTGATGTTTTAAAATGGTCACAGATACTCTGCCCTAAGTAAACAATTTTCTAAATGAAAACCAACAATTTTAAATCCGTTCTCTTACTGCTGTCTTCCAGATGACACTGCATTATTTCTCACTGTAACCTGCTCCCCGCAAGCAACAATTACAATTCATTGTTCTCTTTCTGGAATGCTGAAAAAATGCATGAGGGGATCAGGTTTTAGACTTGCCAGAGCTCTTTCTCTTGCCAAATGTCATAATGACTTGTCGACAAAACAAATCTTACTTACGACTGGTACTGTAGATGCCACCAGGAAATGCAGAATTCTTTCAAATGTTCTCGCAAGGACAAATATTTTTTCAGGGTTCTGATCCCC
>JANHFQ010002169.1:398231-409777 GCA_032468035.1 Aparallactus werneri
AGAACTGGAAAATACCACCTCTGATTGGCTGACCCCGGCAAATACCACCTCTGATTGGCTGAATGCATAGCCACACCTACCAAGCCATGCCCACAGAACCGGTAGGGGAAAAATTTGAATCCCACCACTGCCCCCATGCCCACTTACCTTAGGACCTCCACAGCCAGGCCTCCCATGCCCCAATATCTGTCATACCATTGCCCAACTTATTCAGCAGCTGCTTGGGGCTGCTCATGGCCTGATGCCACATGGTGCATCATGCCGGTGCCGCCACTCATGGCAGGATACTGTAAGGCTCATTGCACCAGTGCACTAATCACAGCAGAACGCCGTGAGGCTCTTTGCACTGGTGCCACTTCTTGCATACACAACAGCACAACACAACACACAATCTCCTGTCTCAAGCAGCGCCACCGGAATGATGAGCCACTTAGCATCCTGCTATGAACAGTGGCACTGGTGTGACCAGCCTCATGGTATGTTGCCAAGAGCAGTGGAACTGGCACAACAAGCCATGCAACATTCTGCCATGATCAGCAGCACCAACATGATGAGTCATGCAGTGTCTGGCCATGAGCAGCTGCAGAAGAAGTTGGGCAGCACCACAACAGATATCGGGGCGTGGGAGGCTTGGCTCTAGTAGTCCTAAGGTAAGTAGTAACCTATCCTCCAAAAATAAGACCTGATGTTTACTTTGTGGACAAAAAGAAAATAAGACCGGGTCTTATTTTGGGGAAAACATGGTATATTGCTGCTTTTGTCTATTTTAATTAAACACTAACTTATGACAGTGAGAACAAAGAGCAGGATGACTGCATACTTTTAATGTCTTACCTTTAACACCGTCACAGCTGTACCCAAATCAGCTACATTATGGTCTTTATGCTCCTCAAAAAGCTTATCTTCAGAGGAAATGGGGCATTTACAGTCATAGCAGTATGTATCCAAATGTGCTTGATCACCTTCTTTCTGTAGAAATTCATATTCTGGTACATTACTTTGTAGCATTTCAAGATCAAGTGATTCATCCGCCTTTTCTTCAACATATATTCTTGCCTCTCCTTCATTCACAAATTCGTAAGTATCACTAATGCCATCTAGGGATTCTTTATCATCAAAAAGCAATTCTTCATGAGCTGTTTCTGAAGATATTTCTTCCTGAAAGACATCATCATGGGTAACCACCTCATAGTTTAAGAGCTCAGCTAGATCTTCATCAATGTCACTGTCCTCTTCCTCTTTTATTGAGTATAATGGGTAGGTATCAAAATCATGTGACGAAAGAGAATAGTCAACTTCCCCAGATTGATTATCAGACTTTACTCCTGTTGCTAACTGGTCTGCTGTGTCATACTGCATTACATGCTGGGCACTGTTTTCTGCAATTCTGCTCTCAGTTTTTTGCACTTCAGTGTCCAAACATGGAAGATCTTTATGATCTAAAACCTTTGTTTCTTGTACTGGGGGCTCAACTAAAATATATGTATCTTCTAATTGGTTTTCACCTTCCCTCTCAGCCTGACCTAATCCTTCAAGAGACTGTGCATTTATTTCTGCAGTCTTTACAACTTCACCTTCATCCATTCCATGAACTTCTTTTATTTCAGAATGTAGGTTTTGGATGACTGCATATCCAGCATCATTCTTTGATCCATCTTGCCCAGATGATTCAGTCTGATATATAGTTGCTGCATAATCAACTATTGGACTGGACTCCTCATCACTTGTTTCTTCTGGTACCTGCTGTTCTGTGTCATCAGATAAGGAGTCTTCTTCTCTTCTCTGACTACTCTCATCATTGCTGGCTCCTGAGCTATAGAACTCTCTTCCAAAAGGAATTGCATGTGTTGGCTGACAAATCCTAATTTTTATGTCACTCGCAATCTCAGTTATCCCTTTTGTAAGTGTATCACTCAGACATTCCTCCACCTGGCAAGATAGATCAGGTTGAATATCTCCAGACTCATTCTTTTTTCCATTTGGTTCGTAAGCATCTTCTGTGACTTTTGGTTTGGTTAAAGTTTCCCCTTTAAAAGACTGACCATTTAAAATGTCTTCGTTCTTGGATTCTTCCACATTATTTGGAGTGTAATCTCTAGGAATTTCCACCTCCAGATGTGTTTGAATCCTGTCATCTAGAATATGATCTCTGATATGAAAAGGCAGATTAATACCCTTCACTTCTTTACATTTGTGGCTATCTTTTTTAGAATCACCCACTGCTTCTTCATAGAAATCTTTACATAAAAACGCCAAGGCAGGTGGCATCTCTAGCACCTCAGAGTCTATTACAGTCATTGGCAAGGAAGCTGTTGGAGACTTAGGCAACTCATCTTTCTCAGTATTAAATAAGACTGCATTAGTGTTTGCTAAGTTAAACTCATGCTCTAAGCTTTTATCATCATCCCTAACAGCTTCAATTGTTTTATTTTCATTTGCTGTTTTTGAAATGTCTTGATGGGTAGCTGTTGCATTTTGGTTTTTTATCATTTCATTAGGGGCTGCATTCAATTCTCTTTCTAATGAAGACCGCTCTAAAATATTCTTTGATTTTGCTGCTGGATATGTCGCTTCCACATATTGTTTATCTATATCATCAAATGGTCTTTCTGTGTCCTGAATATACTTTTCTTTTTCTGTTTGGGTAAAGGATGTATTTTCAATCAAAGTATCCTTTTCAACATGATCAATATTGGCATTATTAAAAATATTATCATCCTTGCTCTCTGGAATAACAGAAACCTCTTCAATTTCTCTGCTTTCCTTAATACCCTTCCCCTTTTCAAGACCCTTTGATTCATTTTCTGTCTTTTCATGGGGATCTCCCTTTAAGACCTCTGTATATTGTTTATTTGGTTTGTCGACTGAAGGTTCCTTATCAACAACCACATCTCTAGTATCATTACATGCTTTTGTTTCCAACAATGAAATGGTTTCTGCTGTCTCTGGTATAAGCTTTTTTCGATCAACAGAGGAAATGAGAGGAACATTAGTTTTCACAACTTCACAACTTTCAGAAATATTAACTATGTCTTTTCTTTGATCAAGATTAGGAGCTGGTAAGGCTTCTTCTCTCAATTTCTCTTGATCTTTGAATTCCTTCTCTTGACTCAAAACGTTTTCAGGCACTTTCAAAGTATCCTCCATGCTAGGCAAATGTTTTGTTTCTTCTGCTTTTGAAAGATGTTCTGTAGTAATGATTCTGTCTACCTGGGGTTCTGATTCCAACTGTGTTGGAGAAAACTCAGTTTTCCTCTCTGCCGTTGCATTTTTCTCAGGAAGGGCAGCTGAACCATTTATTGAGTCAGCATCCCCAAAAGGAACTTGAGTATCTAAATTATCTTTTTCTGAGATCTGTGGGGGGAAAGTTTCTATTGTCTTTGCCTCAGAAAGAAGGAATGCAGCAATAGACATGGGTTCTTCTGGCATCTCCTTTGTTATTACAATCGTGCAAGGCTGATTTTCTTGTTTCTTATCTGAATCCAATGTAGCAGAATTGGATGGGCTCAATGTTGAGACTAAACATGGATAGGAATTCTCTTCTGGCTCTTTCACTTTCTTAGTGAAAAGAGATGAAACGAGCGGGTCTTGTTCAGAAGTTTGATTTTGTTCCTCAAATGAATAGAATTCTGGTTGTTCTGAATAAGAAAAATCTAACTGTTTTGTATCCAGGGATGCAGTGAATGATGGATGCAGGTCGGGTTTCATTTCATCTTCTAACAAAACCGATGGTTTACCTTCTATTTGAGCAGCTTCAGACCATGTTATCTGCATTTCTTGTTTTTTTGCATCATCCATCAACTGTGATAATACAGGAACAGCAGAATCTACCTCTTCAGTTTTAGGCAGATAATCCTCTTGTCCTTGGGGATTCATATCAGCCAATTGGGATGAATCTTGAAGAGTTGCAGAACAGTAAAGCTGAATTTCTTCCAACTGTGATTCTTTTACTGGTTGAAACAAATTGTCATCTTTTAATGGAGCATCCTGGTCTTTTGAACATTCAGTCTGAGAAATTCTTTGGTTTTGGTCTTCTTTTTCTTCATGGCAATATAATATTCCTTGAGGCAAAGCGGAAGATGGATATAGAGCAGTTTCTTGCTTGGGTTTTTCTTCAGTGGGATTCAATAAAGTGAGACCTTCCAGTTCTGATTGCAATGCCACGGGACTATATAGCTTGCTATCCTCGTTCTTGGTTTCAGAATGTGAAGTAACCAGCAAATGAGACTGAGTATCTTCCACATTTGCTTTCCTAACAGCCATATCTATTGGTTCTTCATTGAAAATTGAATGAGGTTGCACTTGTTTCTCTTTTTCAGGAACAGAACAAGATGAAGTAGATTCAACAAAAATGTGTTCTGCAGACAATGCTGCCAAAACAGGAGACTGTTCATTTATTTCTTCAGATGTAGCATCATCTAGAATGGATTCCTCCGACACAGTTTTTGTGGCCATGGATGAATGCAGTGGTTCTTTGCTGTGGTTCTTTGCTGTGACCTCCTTTATAGAGGAAGTTGTAAGGAATGGCAAATCTGACAATACATCTTGAGACTCAGGGAAAGGGAAATTACTTTTTCCTATTTCAATTTTGTCCATAGGTTCTGAAGAAATAGCATTTGATTGCTGTGAGGCTGGTGGTGAACTTACTACTGACTCATTAAGTATTGCCTGGGGCTTTATTTTATCAGGGACAAATGATAAAATTAATGGTGGTGATCCAGATGCCTCATTTAATGTCTTATACAAATCATTTTGATTTCCATGTGTTTCTGAAGCAGAACCTTTTAATTTGGATGTTGGAATTATGGGTGCACTACATTCAGTTTCTTCCCTATCTTTTTCAGATGATATTGACTGTTCATCTTCTGCTGTCACAGATACAGGCATCTGAAGGCCTTCTCCTTCTGTGCTTGAAATGGGAAAGGATGCATCTAAATCTTTTCCCAATTCAGACATGAAGTGCATCTCATTTGTGGAAGGAGTCTCCAATTGTGCATTTATAGATTCAACAGCATGTTTTGCCGAGTGCTTTGATTCTGGATCAACAGTACCATGGTGCTCTGTATCAGCTTTATTGAGTTGCAAGCTTAAAAATTCAGAATCTTTGGCTGAAGTTCCTGAAATACCTTGATTTTCTTGCACATTCATTAAATAAACTGACTGAGATAAAACCTGCTTAGTTGCAGGCAAATGAGGCTGGATCCCATTTGTCTCTTTTTCTTTTCCTAACTGCACTGTATCCACATCTATGGGTAGAAGTGTTTGTGATAAGTGCTGAAGAGTTTGCTGCTGAACAGCATCTGTCTGTGGTGACTCAAAACCAGGATATAATGAATCAGGTTGCAATGGCTTGATAATAGGTTTATCAGGTTGCATAATTTCCTTATGCATTTCATTGTCAGCATGGAAAGCAGTTGTTCCTTCCAACTGGGATGACATAGTAGAATTCTGCTGTATAAAATGCTCTCTTGATTCAGATTCCAATGATTGTTTCGGTTGATCTTCACTTATTTCACAAGAGGATTTACCTTGTTTATCAACATTTGACTGTGCTTTTATAGTGAGGTGCGGCTGATTTTCTAAATTCAATTCTTGCTTTTGAACAGGTGTTTCACCTGGATGTTGTGCAGATACAGTGGAGAAAAGTTGCCCTGTTTTTGTATCTGTGCCACTTTCTGGCTCCTTTGATTTAGATACTAATTCTTTTGCTAGAACCTCTGTAGATGATAAGGATGGATTTTCTTCTTTTGTTGTTTCAGCATTTTGGAAAGTTCCAGTAGAAAATGACGCTTCTGCTATCACAGGAATTAATTCAGTGGAATCAGACCAATTGCTCTGTTTTTTCATTTGCTGAGACAGGCAGGGTATATTAGAGGCTGGCTGTTCAAACAATGGTGCTGTGGTCTTTAGTGAGGGTGGCTGTGTTCCATGCATTTCCACACTGGCAATAAGGAAAGATGGAGTAGATAGCAACTGTTCTGATGAGCTGACTGGCTTACTAACATTATCACGGAGAAGTGACATCTCTTCAGGTCGATGTGGTGCCTTTATGGATTTGGAGATGACAAGATGTTCTGGTTGTGACTGTGCTGCTGCTGTAGAATGTTGTTGAGCCTTTTCCTCCTGTGCATTTGGAGCGGAGAGTGTGGAATCTGGACACAAAGAGTCTGCTGAGGCAAGCTGAGTCTCTGTTTTGTCTCTTAGATGTTTTCCTTCTGAGACAGTGGTCAGAGGTAGCTGAGTCTGAGCAGCTTGTCTTGGCAAGTCTGATTTCAATTTTTCTTCTTTCGCGGCTTCTTCTATAACCATAGTATAAGAGGACTCTGAAAGTCTGGTGGGTTCTTCCATAGCACTACAGATTTCCTGTGTTGTGGAAGCTAGATCAGGCGCAAGTTCAGTTTCTTCAACTTCTGATTTGTGGACCAAGGGAAGATCGCCTGACTTTCTTTGGAAAGGCACAGTTAATTGACTCTCCACCTTTGTTTTGTCTGACAACTCTTCTATTTCTTGCTGTTCTCCTTCTCTAATAGAAGATGGTAATTTTGATTTTTCAGGGATGACCTCTTTGGTTTCAGTTAAATAAAGAGGGGCTTTTTGCTTTTCTGTTTCTCCAACAGAATGCTCCAAGGGTGTACCATTGACTTCCATTTCCTGAGGAATTGTGGATTCCATAGCTTGATTTCTAATTTCAGCTAAATGAGACACTTCAGGTGCTGCTAAATGAGATGCAGGTTCAGTTTCATGAGCTTCAGATTTGTGGTCTAGGCAACTAAACAAGGGTAGCTGGTCTGACATTGTTTCGAAAGGTCTAATTAATTTGTCCTCTAACTGTTCCTTTTCTGAATATTGCCCTGCCAGCTGTTCTTCTTCTTGCTTTTTTGCTTCTTTAACAGAAGATTGTAATCTTGCTTTTTCAGAGATGGTATGTTTGGTTTTAGATGAATAAGGAGAAACTTCTTCCTTCTCAGCTTTTCCAGCAGAATGCTCCAAGGGCTCACCTTCGACTTCCATTTGTGAAGAAATTTTGAATTCCATAGCTTGATTTCTAATGTCAAATATGTTTGACACTTCAGGCTCACCACCTATAGCTGCTAAATCAGATACAGGTTCAGTTTCATAATCTTCAGATTCATGGTCTTGACAACCAAACAAAGGTAGTTGGCCTGACTTTATTTCAAACGGTGCAGTTAATTTGTCCTGTAACCTTTCTTTTTCTAAATATTGCCCTGCCAGCTGTTCTTCTTCTTGCTTTTCTCTTTCTTTAACAGAATATGGTAACCTTGCGTTTACATCTTGGGTTTCTATTGAATAAAGAGCAATTGCTTCCTTCTCTGCTTCTTCAACCAAATGCTCTAAATCGACTTCCATTTCTGAAGGAATTGCAGAGTCCATAGCTTGATTTCTAACTTCAGCTAAATCAGATGTTTCAGATTCACCATTCCTTGCTGCTAAATGAGATTCAGGTTCAGTTTCATGAGCTTCAGTCTTGTGGTCCAAACACCCAAACAAGGGTAGCTGATTTAACTTTGTTTCAAAAGGTGCAGTTATTTTGTCCTCTAACTGCTTTTTTTCTGAATATTGCCCTGCCAATTGTTCTTCTTCTTGGTTTTCTTCTTCTTTAACAGCAGATGGTAATCTTGCCTTCTCAGGGATGGTGTCTTTGGTTCCAGTTGAATAAAAAGGAACCTCTTGTTTCTTTGCTTCTTCAACTGAAAACTCCAAGGATGTACCACTGATTTCCATTCCGGAAGGAATTGTGGACTCCATAGTTTGATTTCTAATTTCAGCTAAATCAATCACTTCAGGTTCAGCATTCATAACTGCTAAATTTGATGCAGATTCAGTTTCTTGAGCTTCTGACTCCTGAACCAAAGACAGCAAGGGTAGCTGGTCTGATTTTGTTTGTAAAAGCACAGTAAATTGCTCTGGCATTCTTTCTTTGTCCGCAGATTTCTCTGATAATTGTTCTTTTTCTTGCTTTTCTGTTTTTCTAACAAATGATGGTAATTTTGCCATCTCAGGGTTATCATCTGTGACTTCAGTTGAATGAAGAGAAACCTCTTGCTTCTCTGCTTCTTCAGCAGACTGCCCTAAGGATGTATCTTCCATCTCCAGTCTTGAAGGAATTGTAGATTCCATAGATTGCATTCTAACTTCAGTTAAGTTACAACTTTCAGGTTCACAGTGAGCAGCTGTGAGGTTATTATGAGGATGATGTACATGTTGAATCGAAGTTTCTGATAACACTGTTCTAACTGAGTCACATTGATTTTCTGTTTCTGATTCAACATAAGGAAGTGGTTCAACAGGAACTGCGGAACAAGGCTGAGTTACTTGATTCGTTGATGGTGACCTCACTTCTTTTAATAAATCAGAAACTTCAAAGGTTATTGGGGTATGATTCTGAATTTCCCTTTTTTCACCAACAAAGTTGAATGATTTTTCCTGTGTCTTATTTGAAGTATTTGGAGAAACAGACTGTTTTTCCTTTTTTCCTATTTTGTCAGACTCAGCTGGTTGAATCAGTTCAGGTGAATATTGTTTGGTGTCTGGCTTCTTTGCGTTGTCACCAAGATCTGTTGAAATTTTTGGTAGCTTTTCTGAAGGCTTCTTTTGTGTTTTAGGGAGAAAATGCTGTGGTTTCCTCTCTTCTTTACTGTAAAGTGCAGACTTTGAACTTTTTGTCTCTACATATCTGCGGTTATAACTCAGAACTTGCTTCTTGTTATTCTTCTCTGCAGCGTTTTGTTCAATGTGCCGTAAAGATACAGATATGCCTCGTCTGGAAAAGACTTTGGGTGGTTCTCTTGGCTTCCTGATCACCTCTGAGGGTGGAGGCATATCTTTATTGTTTATCCTTCGGAAAACCTTTTTATGTCTTTCTTCCAATACAGCAGTGATTTGAAGAATCCTGGCTCTTACTGTTCCTTTGATAGGCAGCTCCCCTTTTTTCATCAAAGTATTTTCTTTCTCCTCTGACCCAGAGGTCCCTTCCTGTGTGATTTGAACCAAATAGTCTTTAATCTTAGAAGGCTGTACTTGAGAGGGCCATGATTGTGGATCAGATGGATCAAATTCACTTTCTTCAGCTTTTTTCAGCACTGACATCTGAGAAAAATCACATTCTTGGCTGTCTGGTTCTGTCTTCTCATTTAACATCTGATGGGTTGAATTGCTCAGCTTTTCCTGCATGGTCTTTCTCTCTTCCTTCAGGAAAGTAACTTTCCCCGGAGAACAACCTGTGTATGAGTTTTCCATACTGTATACCCCAGATGTAACGCTGGCTTCGGAGGCATGGGATGTGGAACATCTACTTGAATTGGTCTCCCATGTTAAGCTACTTTCTTCACTTTGAACAGTCTCCATGGCATCAGACAACTTGGATTTCATCTCTTCATTCTGGCTCTGTTTTTTAAAACTGCTAAAGAAACAAATAGTAAGAAACTATAACATTATTTAATAAACACAAGAATAACCAAATAATAAAATATATAAATATTACTTTTCAAAGTCTTAAATCTGTTGCATGAGACAGTACTGGGACTGAAAATCTTCCTTGCCATAAGAATGCAATGTTGGACTACTAATCTAAGGTAAATTTAAGACAGGAGAAAAAGTTTTCCTTATAATCTAAAGTTGATTATAAATTTGTATAACTGTAAAAGAGCGGAGGAGATATTTTATGCTCTGTGTGTCAGGTTTCAGCAGTAAGTTTCAGCCTCTTGACTTTACTAACAGCTTAACTTGGCTGCTAGGCAAATAAAACTCTTAAAATCATAGCATGGTGTATTTATTTATTTTATTTATTTATTAATTAAATTTATACCCTGCCCTTTTTCTGGGACTCAGAGCAGCTTACAGAGCAGAATAAAATACAAGTATATACAATTAAAAACTTATTAAATCAAGCCCTATTAAAAAACATTAAATACTTTAAAAATCCCACACACCCCCTATTCATCCAGGCCGGCCAGCTGGAATAAAGGGTCTTCAGTTCCTTGCAGAAGGAACGGAGGTCAGGGCCAGTGGTAGCTGGTTCCACCAAACAGGTGCCCCCACAGAGAAGGCCTTCCCTCTGGGCCCAGCCCGACAGCATTCTGTGGCCGTCGGTTCCCTGAGGAGGCCCTCCCTGTGGGAGCGAACCGGGCGATGGGACGCTGGAGCCAGATGCTCCCTCAAATAAACCAGACCCTGCTCATTAAGGTTAGAATTTAGTTGCCAAACTGGAAGAAACTACATTGACCATCTGATTGGGCTCTGTCAGTGAGAGGGTGCAGATCCTTTCTTACACCCCAGCAGTTTGAATGTATTGCTCCTTTCCATGTGCTTTATAGCTGAGTGGTTGAAGCTAAGTAGTTGTTGGTTATTGACAAAATTGATAACTTTGCCCTGAGAACTGCTGATTCTTTTCTCACCATTCACAAAGGCCATGCTTTAAATAATGTCTGTTATAGAAATGTGTGAAAATGTTTCAAATTTGAAATATTTTGAGCTAATACTTTCATTAAGGTCAGAAATTGGTTGAACATTTCCAATGAACTAAGAATATATGTTTCAAGCTCCAAGAAGCTAATTTGGGCTATTTTGAACTTAGAAGTCTTTGAATCCAAAATCTTTTGAAGGCTTTAATATACTGTAAGTTTTGATCCTGCTTCCTTAGTTCAACAAAAAAAGTAGAATTGTTAAAAGGTATATGAAATACCAAAACTTCTTCCTGGTTCCTGGTATCTTTCTCATATTTTCATTAGCCTTCAATGAGTTAAAAATATTTCTAATTACTAATAGTAATAGCTATTATTACTAAGGAGACTAATGTACCATAGAACCAATCAAGGTCACTTGAATCTCAGTGATCCTAAGTATTCCTAATCAAAGAAATAACATTTCTGAAAAACCATAAAAATATTTTCAAAATATTGCCTATGTAAAATGGGCACATTGTCTTTGAAAAATAAGGTGACTAGCTTAAGTAACTCTAGATCTAAACTCATTTTTCGTGTTTCTAAAATGGGTATAAAGACATAGAGTTTCTCCAGCTGTGTCAGTCACATTGCATTGTAAGGTTTATTCTGTTGGGAATCAGCATCTACAAAAACCTGCTGTTTCTAGAAGTTTATATTCCTAACTACAAATGGAGAATTGAATCTCAATATATTTTCTCACACTATGAGCCATGTTCTAGTTTTTAGCTGGAAACATTTATAATTAAATTGAACCATAACTGACAACTTACAATATGATTATGATTATATCAATAGGCCAATCCATAAGACACTTGTTTCTCCTCCACAAATAGCTTATTTCAATTTATCTATATTTTTAAAAAAATTAATTTGCAGATTTCTCCCCTTGATGTTTATCAAGATCAGATCCAGGCTAGTATTCTTATTCTGAAAGCAATTCATTCAAATGATAGAGCAGATTGTCCCACATTTCACAATTGGACACTATTTAGTGTTCCAGTTCTAATCTTCGTTTGAAAACTTGTCGTTTATGTAATGCCACACACTTTTTTAAAATGCTATTCTATTTTTCCATTCATTATA
>JANHFQ010002176.1:5327-20110 GCA_032468035.1 Aparallactus werneri
TCTTAGGTGACCCCTGTGAAAGGGTCATTCGACCCCCAAAGGGGTCCCGACCCCCAGGTTGAGAACCACTGATCTAGATGAAAACTGGATGTCCACAATGTGAAGCTTAGTTTAAATCCCTTCAATTTTCTAAAATATCCCATCCTGTTAGGGAGAGAGGGCATTTGAGGGTGTCATAGAAAAAATATTCATATTCTTTTTTTAAAAAACTTTTTATTGTTTAAAATAATCTTTATATAATCTTCATGCAATATTTACATAACAACCTTGTCTTTATATATTCAAGTATTACTACTTTACATGATGTCGTTGCAATTTGTGTCCTGATTGTCCAGTCCTGTCTTGATCTTTAATTGCTCTTCTGTCCATCAATCCATTTGTACCATTTCTGCCAACTATCATAAAATTCTGAATCTGTCCTACTCATACTCTTTATTACTGGAGTCAGAGTAAGAGGAGAAAACTACTAAGGCACTATTCTGAAGTGTTACTATGCCAGAAAAACAGCCTATCTGTTTGTATCTGTTCAGAAAAAAAATATTATGGATGGCTAATTACAGTATCTAATGTTATATACCTAAAATTATTTTATACACAGCTATACAAATTGACTGTATTTTCTTAATATTTAAAAGTGTAATATTTGGAGTTATAATCAAAATTGCATGATAAAAAATAAAAAATGTCTGAGGTTACATGTTGAACGGTTGCTTTCAACTATAGTTTATTGAATAAACTGTGATAGTTTCACATTACACGTAATTATAAGTCATGTCTATAAACAACAATAGCTGAGATCACACAACAAAGCAAGCCAAAAACACACAAAAACCACATCATGAACCTAACAACAGACTTATGGGCTAAGGCTGCCATTGAACTTTTAAAGTCCCTATGTGGAGGAGGGGGGAAGAATATAGTTTCCACTTTAATTTTAATTATAAAATGCCTTTGTGCCATGTTTAAATGAGACTTTTAATCAGTAATGCTGATGTACAGTTGTTGATTAACAGATTAACAGAGTTGGAAGAGGCCTTGTAGGTCATCTTGTCCAACTCCCACCCAGTGGTGAGATTCAAAAATTTCCCCTACCGGTTCTGTGGGCATAGCTTGGTGGGCGTGGCTATGTGTTCAGCCAATCAGAGATGGTATTTGTCGGGGGTCAGCCAATCATAGGTGGTATTTTCCAGTTCTAAAAATTATTTCTACAGGTTCTACATAACCTGTTGGAATAGGCTGAATCCCACCACTGCTTATTTCCTTCCATTTGTTGGTAATATGATTCAAAACTTTTAGTGAAAGCCCTAAAGTAGACTTAAAGGAACTATTTAAAAGCTAAGAAATTCATAAATTTTCCTTTATAAAAGAAAGACTTGGAAAAAAATTGGTCACATCTAGTTTGCACTCTTATCATATCAACTGTTGTTCATGGCCACACAAAAAGTTGGGGGTCATCCCTAACAAGTCAAAAGTCTATGGAGATTCTCAATCATCCAGGTCATGGCTGTCCCAAAGGTGCTTTTTAAAAAAGCACCTGGACTTTATTATTATTTTTTGTTTCACTTCTCATCCAAGAAGCTCATTCAAACAAAAAAAATTGGTATCAATTCTGAGTACAGGTCTAGGAGCATTATATGTGGTCTTGGACCTATAACTGAAGTTGTGCACTTCTGTTGCAAAAAGTTTGTCTGTTTTAATCCTACCTGTGATATTGCAGTACACCCATGCATTATCCAAATCAAAGTTGCTCGTAGTGGCACACCACAGCTTCCCATCACTCATGCCCTCTGCTGTACATGTATTATAGGAGTTGCTTTTGTAGATGAATGGGAATACACAAAGTGGATTCACTATTATTAGATCAGGTTCTGGATCATAAGATAAAAAGGTGGAAGTAAGGCTAAGGATACCTTTCCCATAAGATGTGAAATGTTCAGTGATAAATTCATGTGAAACTAACACAGAATGGAAAAATATTTATCTACTTATAACCTGATATATTAGAAAACAATCAGGATCTACCTTCTGCAATTTCCCTCCTAAATAAATTTGTGATGAAAGACCAACTTGCTTTTATAGAAATAATAGGATATACTGTATAGACATACAGATTTCCTAGAACCTAAAGTTTCCAGACATTGTAGCATAGCTATGATTCTATAAAACATTGATAAGTCTTACGTTTCAGCTAATACTGCCTTTCCCCACAGTCAATGGAATAGACTTCTGGATTATTTTGTATGCTTTAGTATTACACGATCTTTGGTTTTAAAAAAAGAGGTTTTTGTTAAATACTGCATTGTTTGTTCATATTGTAACTTTTGTGACCCTCCACTTCAAAGTTTATAAAAAATTAACTTGCAGTTATCTCTTCATAATTGTCACAAGGATTGTATACTATATACAAATGTACATTGACAATACCACACCATACTAATACACACACATTAAGTTCTCATCAAGCAAGTTTCTATTTCATATATTTGGTAGGATAACTTTTTAAAGATTAGCCTCCATTCCTTGATCTAACTGGGCCCACTGCTTGAAAATCCACAGAACAAAGTGTTCATTTTATTGCTTACCTGTGACATTACAATATTGCCATTTCTTATCTTTGTCATAGTTGCTACTTGTGGAACACCAGAGCTTCCCATTATCCATGTCCTCATCAATACATGCACTGTAAAACTTGCCCTTGTAGATGAATGGAAAGACACAAGTTGGATCGTCTTGCTGTGGCTCTGTTCCTGTTAAAATGTTAAAATAAAAAGCAAATGAAGAAAGATATGTAGATTTCCCAGAAGAGAAGCAGTTCCTGTTGTACCTTCAGATAGCATTTGGCCATCAAATGCCAATGTACAGTTATTTCAGTGGCAAAACATGGCCACTGAATATAGAGTCACAGACTTCACAGATTGACAGAGTTGGAAGGGACCTTGTAGGTCATCATGTGTAATGTGCCAATGATGAACTTTTTATGAACTTTGAATTGCAATAAATACATTATCATCATCATCATCATCATCATCAATATTATTATTATTATTATTATTATTATTATTATTATCTAGTCCAACCCCTGTCCAAGCAGGATAATTGCCTCCACCTAGGATCGAACTCACAGCCTCCTGAGTGTGAGGTGAGAGCTCTACCTCTAAACTTTGATTCCTGCAGTCCCCTGGGAGTCCCCTGAGTCCCCCGGGAGCGGGCGGCATACAAATGCAACAAATAAATAAATAAATAAATAAATAAATAAATAAATAAATAAATAAATAAATATATAATAAATAAATAAATAAATAAATTATGTGTTAAAATAGCTTATTTCTCAAAGGCGATTTGGGGGAGAGGTTTTGTTTCTTTTTTCCCCCCTTCTTCTTTTGTCTCTCTTACCCAATTCCTCTGGACAGAACTTCCATTTCTTGTCAAGATCATAGTTGATAGTGGTGGCACACCAACGTTTCCCATCACTTCGCCCCTCTGTTGTGCAGCTGAAATACAGCTTGCCATCATAGACAAATGGGAAGATGCAAGATAGATTCTCCACTTTCTCTTTTGGCTCTGATGTTTAATAGTTAAAACAGGGAAAACATACAGAGAATATCAATTGCCCAAGGATAACTTTGCAATGCACAAATCTACAGCCTAAACTTAATGTGCAATGAAGCCAAAATTAGATATAACAGAAAGCAAGAAGTTGCTTTCAGGAGTTGGCATTTTCTTACCTTTACATTATTTATATCATTTTTCACCCAACTCCTTCTGGCTTAATCCAGTCTCAGGGCATAAGTAGTGCTTAGACTCCAGTAGCTAATTTTCTTCTAGTTGAGTGAGCATTCAGGCATAGAACTCTCATCATCTATTTTTAATTTTGGAATTATCTTTCTCCATGTCCTTAGGTATTGAACAAAATAAATCATTCTCTCTTCCTCTACCTTACTCCCATCTCACTTACAACTACAAGAACTAAATGTTCATATAGATGGTGTATCTCTCTTAATGACCACAATTGGGACTCACAATTCTATTGCTAAGTGATACAGTTGTTTAGAGTCTAATCATATGACTAAGCTGGACTTACAATGCCACTTCTACTGCAGTTGTTAAGCAAATCATCCACAGTCATTAAGGGACACACCATATGACCATGGCTTGTGATTTAACTGTTGGCTTCTCCATTGATTCTACTTTTGGGAAGCTGAGCTGTGAACTGCACAAATGGCAATCATGTGACCATAAGGCTCTGCAATGGTCATACTCACTGGTGACAAAGGACCCAAATGTTGATCATGTGACTGCAGGGATGCTGCAACAGTTATAAATGCAAGGACCAGTCATAAAGTTATTTTTTCAGTACTGTTGTAATTATAAACAATTGCTAAACAGGACAGTCATTAAGCAAGATTTACCTGTATAACCTCTGTAGCTGAATAATTCCTTTATACGGGAATGAAAAACTTAGTTTTATTTACTTAAAACTTGACATCTCAAATGCTGGCCAGTGGCCATCCAATAAATATAAAAGTCAACAAAAAAATCAATGTTCCAAGCATCACAGAAAAATATGTCTGTTTTCTCATGGCCCTATGTCCAAAGTAGCAACTATATTTCCCTATTTTTATTTTTAAAAAAAGTCTCTTGTACAAAGTCTGCTTCAGACTATCTGCTTCAGACTATCCATTCATTTTTTCCAGATCCTGTCTTAATGTCCTATTCCTTCTCCAACCCCCATTATCCAATATAAAGTACACATAACCTTTTCCTCTCACTCTGCACAAAGAAATAGACAATAAATTCTTTGCATGCCACCGTCCTACCAGAAGGTTCACAATACGTCCATTGAAAGTCAATATCATAGTTCTTGGTAAGGGAGCACCATGGCTTCTTATTAGAAATCCCATCTGTTGTGCATGATGAATAAGACGTGCGGTTGAAGATGAAAGGAAAGACACAGGGTCCCTTAGGATTGGCATCTAATCCTGTGCAGAAATGAATATTAGTTTCCTCTTAGAAGCATATTTAAACAGAGACAAGAAAATTTCCCTTTTTAAGGGTTTTTTAAAATTATTGAAATACATACACACAAACACGCACACACACACACACACACGAATACGCATCATAAAAAAGAAATTCAAGGCAGCTAAAACATTATTTGCAAAAAGAAATATGTATTGCATCTATCTTCTCTAAAATAGATCAAATAACAACCCCAATATTAATATTAAAAACAGCAGCAACACATCATTTCTGGGAAAAGAACTGGAAACTGGAAGAGAATTAATCCAAAACAAATGAGCATTCAATCAAAATCTTTTGTGAATAGTCACTCTTTCCAAGAGAGATCTGGCTTGATACATTTCATTGGACCAAGTATTCTGCACGGTAGTTGTCATCATAAAAAATAAAATCCTTCCACCCCACCCACACCCCCATTTCCCCAGGGTCTATAAAGAAGGAAGGAGGGGAAGCTCAATGCTGCCTATAGAGACATATTGCCCTCCTTGGCTTTACAACTTTACATCAGCATCTGAATTAACCCAATAATTAAATCTGGTAATCAGTGTAGATTATTCAAAATGGACATCATAGGGCACCGGTTCACAAAACACAATTTACTACCATATAAGAAAATTTCTTATATGGATTAGAATTATGAGTGTGAAAATTAGGCCACAAATTTTTGTTTGCTTTCACTTTCAGAACTCCATGGCTAAGCAAGATCCACTTCGCTCTGCCATTATCTTATAACTTTTGCTGCAACTTTCATATATCAAGCTGTTCTGCTCTCAAATACCAGAAGGTTTCTATTCCCCTAATAATTTTTTTTTATTCTCTGTGTCCTTCAAATCTAAGGCCAGCCTCTTTCTTCCTTCAAATCCCATGCCCAACTAAATTAATCCTTGCAACTAAAATATTATTTAAATCATTCTCTCTCTCCAGGTTATACTGTACTCATTTTAGTCATATTCCATTAGCAGATGAATTTTCACACATTGCTAAATGTTTTCTAGCAGACTCTTTGTGCCTCTTAGTATTCTCTTACTCTTGAAGAAACACTTTGTCTCCCAGGCCTGAACTAATAATGAAAAGAAGCTTTTGAAACTGGCGGCTTGAAGATCTTGATCTATTATACTGTGTCTTTCTGTAACACAAATAATTACAGCACCCAATATCTTGTTCTTACTGGTGTCAGCACAGTAGCTCCACTCAAGATCCTTGTCATAGTTTCTTGTGGTCGCACACCAGAATCTTCCCTTCTCCTCTTTGGTACATGTGTAGAATGTCTGGTTTTTGTAGACAAAGGGAAACACACAGGATTTGCCTCCAGAACTGCCTCCATGCTCTGAAAACATAGAATGTATAGATACAGATGGAAAGAAAGGTGAACAAGGGATACCTAAGAATTCTGCTTGCTTATATATTTCCGATATTCAATTCTATATCTTGACTTTTCTATTCATCATTGTCAACTGAGTGATCTAAAGGCAAACAAATGACTTATGTGAAGAATGCTCATTTTGCCATTGTTAAATATTTTCTGTAATGATCAGGATGAATGGTGCAATATATAAGAATTGCTGTGTTTCTAGCACAAGCTAATGCCTGGTCAGTACATGAAAGATATAGAAGGAAAGACTGATTTTAAAAAACCACATGGAGTTAGTTAAGATCAGATCAAGAGTGTTAAAAAAAGAAACTGAATAATTTATTCCAATGGCTCAAGAACAAGATTTGCCAACTAACTGCATTTTGCCTAAGGAAGGCAAAAATTCAACATGCAACAAACAATAGCAAATGATACTTTTGTGGCAAAAAGGATGAAACAACTGACCATTTGATCAGCTGCAAAATTTCACAAACTGATTACAAATAGCATCATGACCAAGTTGCCAAAATTATTCATTGAAAACTTTGTCAGAGCTTTGGATTCAAAGGTAGCGAAAACTATGGGGACTGTCAGGTTGAGAAGGTTTTAGAAAAACGAGTGGGTTAAGATCTTGTGAGACTTTAAAATACAAACAAAGACACATCTTATTGATAACATGCCTGATAGCACAGTTATTTAAAAGGAAAAAAATCTGGTTCATTGAACCTGCTATATTGGTGATGCTAGGAATGAGAAAAAACAATGGAAAAAATTACAAAAACCAGGACTTGTAGATTGACGTCTATAGGAAAAGAAATGTTTTGTGACTGGAGCACATGAAACAATACCTAAAAGACTAACTCAATATCTGAAATTATTGCAATTACCATACCCAAATCCCTAATTTTACAAAAGAAAAAAAACCCTTCCACCCTGTTTAGAACGATTTATATTCCTAGATATCACTTGAATAATTCTTAGGTCCTTGGCTAGAATTTGAATTATTAAGTTCCCATCAGTTTTAGACTTTGAATCTCTCAATTACAGATACATAATAATACTATGTTAAATCAGCCTGGAAGTTTCTACACTTCGGAATTTTTCTGTCAGAATATTCCAGCTACTCAGACTCCAATTAGGACAGGATCACTTGCTTTTTAAGACCAAATTATCCTTTGTCTCTCCTGATCTCTGTTGGGTTTAGAAATTATATGAACTGAATTCTTTTTGAGAGTTTGTCTGGCATCTTTTAGTACCTGAAATAAAAGAATCATGCTGCCTCTCTATTTATAGAAGTATTACATTCAAGCAGATAATTTTTCATTGAAGTGCTGCCAATTGGGCATTTTTTCTCATCAGTTCTAAGATGAGTTTAGAAAACATAGTACAGACTCCTTGGCAAACACCCTTGCATTTTCCAGTAAATTATGGTCCCACTGCTCTCAAATCCCAGCATCTGTGGTAGAGGCAACTACTTCTGTCTAATTACCATTTTGTTGCTCTTCTCTCCAGCCAACTATCATGATAACGCTTCAGCACCATAGGAATTAGGCCAGGGGATGAGAGGCTTATAAAAGTAACAAACATCTTCTGTGATATTAATGCTATATTTCATACATTGCTTAGAAGACATAAGCCAGTTGTTCAAATTTAACCTATAAACCATTGCCCAGAGAAGAAGATAGCAGATAGCAGAAGACAGCAGAGTTCTGGATTATTTATTTCTGTTAGGATTCTGGATTACTTACCTTGAAGAATGCAGTGCTTCCACCGGCCATCTGTGTCATAATTAGATGTTGTGCTGCACCAAAGCTGCTCATCAATGGCTCCATCTCTAGTGCAAGATGAATATGGCCTCCCATTGAAGACAAAAGGGAAGACACAGGAAGAAGAACCTGGAAGGAGAAAAGAAAAACTATGATTGAAATGGGGAAACAATCTATTAAAGCCTCAGAATCACAGAATAATAAATAAATGGCTGGAATCCAGCAAATCCTACCATTTGTTTTTTATCTTTTGTGGGAAGATTAAATTCATAAGGCTAAAGCAGACAATCAGTCAGGGACACATTTGAAAAAAAAGTTATTTCTCTCTTTTTCCTTTACCCTAAAATAGCCTGAAGAAAATTCAATTCTTGGATGGGCACATAGAAAAAAACCATTAGAAACAATATAGCAATATAGCGACATCAGGGCAACATTATCAGATAGTTACGAAATCTCAGGAAAAACTTCCTGGACAGGGAAGCAATCAACCATAGAAAAGAGCAAAAAGATCAGTACAAGAATAAGCCATTGAGAGAGGTAGTCGCATAGCCGGAGACATGGGGATAAGACAAAAGGACAGGAATAAGCCATTTAACATAATAATCACATAGCCAGAAAAGAAATTCCACTCAGGAAATTCCATTTAGAAAAAAACCACTCAAGAATGCTTCATTCAAAAACTCCAATGAGAACACTCCATTTCAGAAACTAACTAATAACGAGCATTTCATTTACAAAATATGTTAGACAATAGAAATCTGTTAGCCAGAATCATCAATGAATGTATAAATATCAGAAATTGTTCTATGGTTTTTTTGCTAGCTAGCCAGGCAGGAACACTGTTTTCATGGTTGCCTTCCTCCAATAAAAATCCTGTTTCTGGCAGTTGGCTTTGCTTCAAATCTTTCATCACGGTTGGCTCATCCCAGCTGGGGAATGAACCAGGGAAATTCCGTCCAACAATATCATTCATGACTGAAAACCCTTTTTAGTACCTTCACTTCTTCAGTTACCTTCAGTTATAATTCTTGCTAGAAAAATGCCATTTTGCAGAAATCTATTTTTCTTTTTATTAAATAGATGTGCATTGGTGTGCATGTGATTTGGTGCATTCTAATTATGATATTACTCATGTTTAAAGCAAATCTGAGAAAAAAATGTAGTTTTGATACCATTACATATGGCTTTAGTAATTGACATATGCCTTCTGTACTCAAGTCAATGGCTAGTAACAAGATTGCATGCTTCTAAATGTAACTCAGACTTGCTACCATTATTAGGCTCTATTAGCCATCTATCAGAAATGGTATCAGTTTCCTGTGAGAGCAGGGGTTTTGACTAGATCAGAGGTCCTCAACCTTTTTGACCTCAGGGACCACCAAATTCATACTTTTAAATCCCGGGGACCACCAATATGAATCCAGCACACCGCTCGCTGAAGCGCCTGGACTCCAAGTGATGGGATGGGGTCCTTCAGGCATTTGGCTTGGCCGCCTGTTTCTGCAACCTCAAACACTCAATTTGGACCAGTTTCCCCCAGAAAACAAAACACTGGGATCTCTCATCTCTCTCTCTGTAACTCTTTCTTTCTTGCTCTCTCTCATCTCATCTCTCTCTCTCTCTCTTATCTCTCTCTCTCTCTGTATATCTCTCATCTCTCTCTCCCCCTCTCTCTTTGTCTCTCTCTCATCTCTTTCTTTCTCTTTCATCTCTCTCTCTTTCTGTCTCTCTCTCTCTCATCTCTCTCTCTCTGTATCTCTTTCATCTCTTTCTGTTTTTTCCTCTCTGTGTATATATCTCTCATCTCTCTCTCTCCCTTCTCTCTCTTTGTCTCTCTCTGTCTCTCTCTCTGTCTGTCTCTCATTCTCTCTCTCATCTCTCTCTGTCTGTGTGTCTCTCATCTCTCTCTCTCTCTCTGTCTCTCATCTGTTTCTCTGTCATGTCTCATTCTCTCTCTCATCTCTCTCTCTTTCTCTGTATCTCTCTCTCAACTTTCTCTCTCATTCTGACTAATATGGGCCCCTCCCCTACACATGGACTCAGGTCAGTGGGAGCAGCTCCTCCACCTGGGTGTGCCGTGGACCACCAAATTTTTCTTGTGGACCACTGGTTGTGGACCTCTGGACTAGATGACCTCCAAGGTCCCTTCCAACTCTGTTACTGTTACATATTGTTTCTTTAGCCCTGTACAGGAGTTTCCCACCACATGGAGAAGTGAGAGGAACTCATTACTGGTTTGGAAAAATCGAGGACAGATGCCAAAGATCTGAGCCACTTCTACAGTCCCTCAAAGGAGTTCCCTTCCATGCATGGAGGAAAAGGAACCTCTCTGAAGGGCTGCAGAAAGGAAGCTTGGATCCTGAAGATCCGAGCTTTGCTTCTGCAGTCCATTGCAAGAATTCCCTTCCACACTTGGAGGGAGTTGCCTGCCCTCTGTCAGCATTCCAAGTAACAAACTCCAACACCAACAGTTTCTCAAAGTTCCATTTTATGAGAGTTGTCATATTGGGATATCTGGGAAAACCCGAATCTGATAGTTCCGGGTTTTCCCTGCATAATTAAAAAAATCCAAACCCTATCCCCTGTACACATCAGTCCATCACATGGTCCAATTATCAAATGTCCCAACTGGAGATCTTCCTCAAAGCACTCCTTCCCCAGGTGCAGGATTGCTTGCCCTTGACTCAGAAGAAGAATGCTGTTATGTCTAAACTTCCACCTCTCCGTAAAATCCCCCCTCCCAAATTCCCAGGCACTGAAATATGGCAGCGTGGAAGCTTCTAAGTAAAATATGGCTTGCAAAGCTGACACCCTCCTTCAACAGGCAGCTCTTTACTTTTGTATGATTAAAGTACTGTTGCTTAACAAACCAGGAGAGCTGGGATTGTCATCATTGACCAAAGCGGTCATGTGGGTGAATAAGTTAATGACCACTTTGCTCAATGATTGAGATTCCAGTACCAATTGTAGTTGAGAAATACCCATACAGCTCCTAAAATACCTATAAAGGTTGTTCATATACCACTTAATGGCTTTAAAGAAGAATTCCCTACTAAGGAAGAAGAATCGGAATGCTCTTCTAGCAATAAGCTTAATTTTAATATAACACTAGTTATATTTAAACTGTTTTTCTCATATGCAAATGTATGCAGACCTGTAGCATAATGCAAAGCATGTTTACTGTCATAATTCCACATAATAGGACACTAGAAGGCATAATTCTAAGCACATTTACTCAAACACAAATATAACCCTGTTAATTTCTCTGCAGTAAGTATGTTTAGGATTGCAAGTTGAATAATTACTTAACCAAATAATTGACAAAATCCACAAGATCACTTAACTTGATTTCTTTTCTCAGTGGTACAAGTCTGGGTTCAGATGCCAAGTGGGGGAGAGGCAAAAGAAGGAATTATGCAAATCTAATGAAAGTACCTGGCCAAGTGTTTTGCCTGTATATAAAGATAAAGGTTCCCCTTGCACATACATGCTAGTTGTTCCCAACTCTAGGGGGCTGTGCTCATCTGTTTCAAAGCCAAAGAGCTAGTGCTGTCCGAAGATGTCTCAATGGTCATGTGGCGGCAAGACTAAACACGGAAGGCACATGGAACACTGTTACCTTCCTACCAAATGTGGTCCCTATTTTTCTACTTGCATTTTCACATGCTTTCGAACTGCTAGGTTGACAGAAGCTGGGACAAGTAACGGGAGCTCACTTTATTATGCAGCGCTCAGGATTCAAACTGCCGAACTGGCGACCTTTCTGATCAACAAGCTCAGTGTCTTAGCCAGAGGTGATATTCAGCCAGTTCCGACAGGTTCTGTAGAACCGGTAGCAATGATTTGGAGAACCAGAAAATACCACCTCTGATTGGCTGACTCCGGCGAATACCACCTCTGATTGGCTGAACGCATAGCCATGCCCACCAAGCCACACCCACAGAACCGGTAGAGAATTTTTTAAAATCTCACCACTGATTTTAGCCACTGAGTCACCGCATCCCCATTTGCCTGTATATAGGTAGCTCTTGTTTATCAGCTTACCTTGTTTAACAACTATTCCTAGTTATAATGGTGCTGAAAAAATAAGTTTGTGACCAATCCCCTCACGCTGAAATCAAACTTTTATTAACCTTCTACATCAGTGTAGCCAACTATCATACTTTTTGCTGGCTTTCAAGTGTAACAGTCCAATACAATATCAGTTGCTGCCAAACATTTTTAGAAGATATGACAGCTGTAAGAACAAAATATCTATGACTCCATCACCCATTTTCTTAATTTAAAATGTTCATGAGAAAATGGGGCCAAAAACAACAATGGAGAGCCAAGAACCAAGAGCAACGAGCAATGAGAAGGCATCAGCGGATTTCACAGGCAAAGCAATGAGACAAGGCTAGAGAACAAGATATAAGGCAGGATCAATAGATTCTTGCTCTAGAAGAATCAATGGCCAATCTAGACACAAAAAGGCATTTCAGATGAAGAAGCTGTGGATGGTCTACAGACAGTGGTCAAGAGAATACTGTCTCATATGGCTAAACCCATGAGGTAGTGGTACTGTAGATGATTCCTGGCAGTTGGAGAAGGGCAGATGGGTTGAACTTGCTCTCCTAGACCTTATAGGACTGCTGCATGGAGACACCTTACTCAGATATCAATGCTTGGATGTAGAGTTCCTTTGAGGGAGTCGGCACCTAGGGACTTCTTCTTCAAGTATATTTGTCAAAGCATTTCATTTCGCCATTAAAGAAAGGTAAGGCCACTGGGAGCCCCAATGAATCCCTCCCATGTCTTTGCTTTCTATTAGGTATGTGCTTTGATAAATTTGCTTAACATCTATCGATTGTCTGAGGCCTATGAGATGAAAAAGAGGCTACTCACCCATTGTTTATTCCTGGGAGTTATTGCCACCTTGTGGGTGCTCATGTTTTTCTTGTTTCCTAAATAAGTTCTTTGGCAACTGGGCCATGTAGCCAAATGTCCCTGGTTATAACTAGCAGTTCTTTTCCAAAGTCTTAGAGACCTTTTCTATGGAAATCCATCACCTAGAGATGCTTGCAGTCGAATTTATAATTTACTGTAGTGCATCCTGCCTGCTTGTCTCCCTTTTGTAGGCTCCAAATGGACATGGTCAAACCTTTCTTTTTTCTTTTTGTTTGTGAAGAATTTAAGAGATGAATTGGGCACTTCAGAAGCTTAAGACATCCATTTTATTCCTTAACACAGATGGTCCTTGACTTATGACCATTTATTTAACGATGATTTGAAGTTATGATAGCCTCAGAAAAAGTGATTTACCACCCTTCTTCAAAATGACGATTGTTACAGAACCTCCACAGTCACAAGATTACAACTGGCTCACATTTATAATGGTTGTAATTATAATCGGTCATGTAATTGTTGGGCAGGTATGATTCACTTAAAGACCATGTGATTTACTTAATAGCCATGGTAAAAATGGTCATAACATTGGATCCAGTCACATGATGACTCACTTAACAACCACATCACTTAGTGACTGAAATTACAGTCCCAACTATGATCATAAATCAAGGACTACCTATATAGTACCTACAAAATACTCTCTAAACTACTGTAACTGCATCCATTTTGGCAGTGCAGACTTGCTGTAAAAAGCTTAATTAGGATTTCATTCAATCTGCTGCGTGTTGTTCACCTGAGGCCTGTCATATAGAGAGTGAATATTCAGCCACTGAGGTAAGACAATCTTCTATCTATTGAAGAGAACATCTGTACCTGGCTACTTTTGTTTACCTTGCTTAGCCAGAATCTCTCAGACATCCAGAGATGATTCAGTTATCAATTAGGTTGAGGCCCTCTGGTCTAAGATTTGCTTTTTTTTTCCCTTAAAAAAAGAATGAAAGAAACATTGGAACATCGAAATGAAATAAAGCATCCAAACTAAACAAAACAAAAAATGACACACAACGAAACTGAAACTGGTGAGATGGTGGTTTTTTTGGACGGTCTTGCAGAAACCCCGAAGATCCAACGACTTGGCAAAGACCCTTTTGGGGACCGGACGATGATTTTACCCCAATTTGGGGTCTTGGAGGGGTTCTACTCCTCCTAGCCAGGATTTTGGGGTTTTCCATCCTCCCCTTGATCGGGATGGAGTCAGCTGGATGCTAAGACTGTTACAAACATTCACCATTGATTGACTGCTGTTCTCCCCCCCTTTACCCCTGTCCCCTATCCCCTATTTTCTGCCCCTCCCCCCCTGTCCATTTTGAACTGGACATTATTGTGGACCGTATAACTGTATGGATGTTTTCTGAGGTTCCGATGACTATCGCAGTGAGAGGGCGATTAGGTACCCCCCTGTTGGGGTGAGAGCCCAGCAGGGTAAATAGATCTGGCTCCTCTTGGTGCCAGGCCCGGGTGGCAATGGGCTTGGCACCAGGGGAAGCCATAGGGGCCTTCAGATTGAAAATTCTCCTCCATGGGCACTACCGTCGACATCCCGAACTCTGTCAAACTTCCCGGATAGCTGGTCAATTATGAACAAGATCAGCTATTCAGAGGCGGAGCTATTTGCCCTCAGGGGTTCCCCCCTCTCCTGGGAGTGCCCAGTCCTGCCCCTCGATGACGAATCCCACCCACTTTTGGTGGATGGGATTTCC